>JAKWJA010002497.1:59630534-59827964 GCA_027704765.1 Solanum habrochaites
TGGTGGGTATGGGGGGGGGGGGGTGAGGGCCGCGGATGGCGTGTTTGGTATCAATCTGACTCTCCTGTTGATGTGAGATCATTTGTATTATACCCTTGGAATGTCATTATTCTCCAAATAACCCGTCGAATACTACGAGGGGAATTAATTTCAATGTAAGGTGACATGCCTGCAGTCTTAGTGGACTTGATTTGTGTTTTCCTATTAAAATTTTTTTTCAGGATTCTTGTACGTCTTGTTACAATTTTTAGATTTCGTTGAATTAATTCAGTTCTTCTAATTACTTCTTTGTTCTTGTCCCAACCTGGTTTCAATGTAAACTTGTAACACTTTGATGTTTCTGTCAAAGTTTTGTTTTCGAAGGGGGGAAGGATACAAATATAAGATTCTTATACAGCAGGGGGGGAAGAAAAATATTGAATGGAAAGGGGTGGTATTCTTTAAAAAAAAGAATATTGGTTGTATATTTTTTTTTTAAATCTGTTTCTGATTCTATTTTCGCTAAATAGCTTTAATTTTCGAGTGATAGAAAAATGTTAGTGAACTTTGTTGTCTTACAAAGATGTGCAAAATTTTGTTGTCTAAGTATGGTCGAAATTAAGAGAAAAACAATCTTAAGAAAATTATATATTGTTAGTATTTTTTGTATTCTACTAATTGAGAGAATCAGATCATGAAGTCAGACAGAATAAATGCATACTTCTACATACTTTGTTGCCTTGTTTCAAGTCAAAGTGGATAGAGTAAGCATAATAAGTGGGGGGGTGGTTAATGGTATTTTTCCGTTTAAAGAATACTAGGTAACCTTCTTAGATTAATTCCTAAGAATGAAAATATTTCTAATGAGTTTTATTATCTTTGATTATTTTTTTATTTTTTTATTTGTGTATTCTTTGGGAAAAAGATCTGCAAGACCATTTGTTAGGAATAAATTTTAATGTCGCAATATTGTTGCTTTTAAAATCTTTAGTTTGAAAAAAATGAGACATGCGTAATTTTTGTTTTGATAAAAAGTATGTGACCATATTATAGTTTGAAGAGCCGATTTGATAGAGAAAAACATTCCATGTGGAAAAATTAATATGGGGTTATGGCTTTTGAAGAAAAAAAAGACTTTTGTATATTTGTACTCGCATTCGACAATTTTAGTGTGCTTGATTTTTTGTAAACCTAAAAACTCTTGTGGTCTTTGATAACGTGACAAATTGGACTAGGCAATGTTTTTTGAGAATATGAAAACTTCACATAATTACATCAGTGTTTGTTGTCTTTTGAGTTTTCTATAAAACTTCAATGTATGTAGAAATAAATGGACAATTTTTTTTGTCCTTATTGTTATTATTAAAATACTAGGTGGTATGTCTATTTATGATGAGAAAAATCTAGTGCCTTAGAATTTGGTGATTGTGTGCTCCCATGGAATGAAACTTTTACATTGTTTAAACATTCTAAAAGAGAAATTGAAGCACTATAATTCGTTCGTAGAATAATAGTTCAACATAAAAATATGTGGGAAAACTATTTTCAAGTACTTGAAAAATTATTTTTGAGATCACACATTTGAACATGTGGGGGTTATTAGTTTATGATTATACTGTGGCTTAATTTAAGCTTTGGAGCAAAAGAAATTAAATTTCAATGATACTTTTCTATTATGTTTAACTAAACCCGATAAAATTGTTTAAGTATATTTTGGTATTGTTTTGTTGAGTTTATCCTATTACTAGTATATAGTGTGACTGTAAAACATCCAAAATTATAGTATATACTTGTTCAAAATAATTGTGTTTCTTTCTTTATGGAAACAAATATCACTTAAAATTTGGTATTTTTGGATGAAAAGATATGTCTATTATACTAATAGTATTTGCCATAACATATATGTGTGAAGAGGTCATGTGTGATTTTTTGTAAAAATAATATTTTTAACCTATATTGTCTTTTCATTGAAGCCAGCGATACAAAGGTTTATGGAAATGTCCCTCACTGAAAAGTACATTTGAATGGACAATCTAATAATGTTTGTATGACAACAAAATTTTAAAACTAGGAACAAACATATTCGTAAGGCAACGGTTACTACCTGACTACTCGTGCGCACTTTTCAAACTCAATACTTTTAGTGTCCTATACTTGCTTGAGTCAATGTTTGTAACATGAACCAGAGAGACTTCGAGGCATGTCCAATTCAAAAACCTTGTAGAAAAAATGAATCAACGGCTTTAAATTTTCCTAACTTTTAGTGCAATAAATAAAAATGGTCATGTTTTTTTGTGAATCTAGTATTTTGGCATTCTCATAACTTTTTTGAAAAGGAATTTTAAATCCTTTAGAATTGATTTGCCATTCGAAAAATTGTGACTAATGAAGTTACTAAGGGAGCCCCCGGGGGGCACCCCTCTCATTTTTGCCCCCCTATTTTTCCCTATTTTCGTGATTCGTTGCATTATAAATGACTATGTTTATTTACAAAAATGGTAAGGTGATGCCAAATGAAATTCTAGAGACAGTGTAATAATTAAAGATTGAGAAATCAATGTGAAAATAATAAGAAGTGATGAAGAATGGAGAGTATAAATCCTCAATTGTGCAGAAATAATAGTTGGGAGTGTAATATCTATCCAAGAACACTATCATGTCAACCGCGGCATCAGCCAGATTATGGGTAATCCCGCTCCGCCTCTCGCTACTCCTTTCCCCCCCTCTCCTTTCCGTTCAGAGCTCTCGTCAAGATCGTACACGCGGCATTATTTATAAGTTCACAGCTTTTACCCAAAACATGTAGAGGAACTATCCTTACATAGCATAACGGGAACAACTCAAAAAGTTGCCGTTTTCAGAGAAAGAAAGTGAGTTTTGTTTTATCAGAATCAACCTTTTTCCATATGCGAAATTGGAAAGTAGAGTAAATCCAACTTGAAATATTTCAAAGGTGGTTTATCTAGTCAAAAGTCCAAGTTCCTAATTCCTAAGAGAATTAAAATAGTAATAATATGACTGTGGCTGTAAAATTAGACTTTGTAATATCTTGAGAAGAGTCTAAAAGGCCTATGTGAAATAAAAGAATAATGTACATATAAAAGAGATTTGGGTCTCAAGCCGTCAGGTTGGGTGGAGAAGGGAAGGAGTGGCAGTGTGAAGGGATGATGTTGTGATTGTGAATTCCGTCGGTTCACCTACCCCTCCCCTTTGGTCGTTTCCTATTGGAAAATTATACAACAAGAACTTTGTGTTTAATACTTTAAGCACCAACATAAAACAAGGTTTTGAATCTGTGGTCCAATATATATATACTCGTTTATGTACACTTAGATTACAAATTCCATTGGATGCAAAAATCTATTACAGTGTGGTATATGGACCCGCCAAATTCATCAAAATGAATGTGAAAAGCTAACTTTTCTTACAATGTGACATTTTGGAGGAAGAAATTCTAATACAACCCTCACCATCTGGGTTTTGTGGCTTGCCTGTAATAAAGAAGTTGTGTGAACTTTATTAAGTCACAGGCTTATGAAAGCACGTCCCCCCAATAATGACATAAATTTTATGCAAACAAACCATGTCTTCAAATTCTTAATAATATTAATTTAGAAATATTTTCACATTAAAATCATAAGTTCATTGTTTGTTTGTAGATTGTGATATGTTGATCTTCATAGAGACCTATAGCATAATGACAAAAATGCTCGCCAGAAACTCGTTGTCTCTAAAGCAATTGCAATGAAAATTATTAATTGGAGTCGCTAATGTTATCTTAGATATATAAACGTAGAACTCCATATGTTTTATGCCGTTTTCTCCAAAAATCAATACACGATCTCTCTGTATTTCAATTGAAAGGTACTTACTACTATGTTCAATAGGTATTTGGATTTCAACTATTGTTCATAGGTCTCGCGATAAAGTGAGCATTGCATTTTGAAAAGAGTGAACACAAAAATGACGATCACCTAATTGGAAAGTGCTTAGTCTTGGTTCACTTCCTCCCACCGACCCGTGCTCCTAATAAATTCATAGATGACAATAAAGTACCGTTTTTAAAAGTATTTAAAATATACTTAAAACTATGTCGTGATTAAACATCATCCACCAATTAAAAAGAAATAGTGAGGCAAATTGAATCATCTTATGTCAATTAAGTAATTCACAACGTGGATATGTATTAACTAGTGGTAAGAGGTGCATTCTCTTATAAATATTTCAAAAGAGCCTGTAATACACAGCTAGCTCTACATATGAGCTTTGAACTTGGTGCTCTAGATAAGATCGTGAATAAGTTGAAAGACTGTTGTGGAATCTTACTTGATAAGATATTCTAATATTATTGGACCCAAGACCATTGGAATTAGTATTCATACACCCTTTCACAGGTTCAAGATCACTAGTTAGGAGGTGAATTGATACTGAACGTATAAAGGCCACATTGTCATCATTTATTACATAGATATGATAACAGTTAGAAAACACTTCTCTACTTGAATTAACAGAATTTGGCCTTGTACATTAAAAGGATACTGTGCCGCACCACCAAAGACTTAAACAAAAAGGCCTATTACTAGAGAGGAATTTAAAGATTATCTAGGAGGCTATACTTCAAGGATAAAATAAAGGTGGGAATGACAGTTCCGCATTTGTCAACACACTCATCTATTCTCATTATAACGACAATGCTCATTGGACAAGATACAACTAACGACGTTGCTTATTAATGAGTAATAAAGCTTACAAAATCGGTCTGTTTTGATGATTTTCTAAGTGTGGCAAAATTGCAAGCAATATAGTGTAAATTCTATCGGACGTACACAGGTAATAATCACCTACTTTGGCGTGAAGTGTAAATATCCGCTTTATAACGAGAACGATGATTTCTTAAAAATCCTACGGTACTCTCATATACACTCATAACCAGGAGGTGTTCATGGATAAAAACGAACATAACCGTAAAACATCAAACGTAACTGGTAATTGTGTGACTATGGTTGTCTAGGTATCAACCGAATTCGACGGTGTCAAGATATTCACATCTACATATTGCCGAGTAAGTTCCGACGTATGTTCCTCATCCGGAAAGTCAATTTACAACCTACTTTTTCCAGATACCACTTATCTTTGCATGTAAGACATACTTGTCCTTTTATATCTTTCTTTTATGACCCTGTGCCCCCTGTCATAACTTTGTACGTTTAATATGTCGGTCTCTATTGAACCCTGTTTGTTACTGAAAAATGCAAGAATGTTACTTTTTTTAAATAGTTGTGACTTGCTTACGAAGAGTTGTAACTTTTATGAAAATTGCGTCTCTTATTGTTATGGAAAGTTAGTACTTTTAATGAAATGTTGACGACCTTGTCTTTTTCTGAAGAGTCCTGACTTTCAAAGGTTTTGTGACATTTCGGAAAAACCATAGAACTTTTTCGCCACTAAACTAGAAAGCCCTCGGTTTTCATAATTTCTATTTATGTTCCTCTGCATTTTAATACATATTTCCAAGTTTACCTTTTTTCTCTATTCTTCAATTTAATAAATCTAGTACATCTACTAAACTGTACTCATACCTATCTACTGCAGTTAAGTGATTCTCGTGGTGTACTTTTTAGCGGGAGTTTTTCAACTCTATACTACTGTGATTAGCGTCATTTTAACCCTGATCAAGGTCTATTCCAGAATCAAACATTGGATACTAGAGGAAATATTTCCTTAAGTGGACACAGTTAGTTCATTGGACTTGATCTTTTTTCCTATTAAAATTATTCGGATTCTTGTACATTGTTTTAAACACTAAATAGGGGGGTGGGGGAGGAGGGGGCCTCACCCGGTCTTGCAAATTTTAGATTTGTGATTAACTTTTAAGTTTCTTAGTTATATTTCTTTTATACATTCACTTGTTCATTAAACAATTGTAACGTTCGTATTATCTGCAAAGTTTTTGTTTGAATCAAGTAAGATTCTTTTTAAACCATTACCCACAACTCTTCTTCTCTAGGAAAATATTTCATATATTTGTTTTCACTTCAGGTCATTCATGTTTCCTAGGACTGTCAATTTCACTACTATCGTTAAATTTTCTAGTAGTGGAAAATTGTTCTTAAACTTTGGCTAGTCTTACCAAGATGTTTCCATGTTTTGTTCTACTATCGTATCGAATACAAGATGACACACTAATAGGTTTCGTGTAAAAAAGCAAATCAGATAAATGTACTGTTGACTTTGGATCCATTTAAACATTACTTTTTTAAATTTTCTATTTCATTTTGTCAAATTTAATAAATAGGAGAACATTTATCAATTGTTATTGTGTATTTGACCTGTCACACTATCATGCACTATAAAACCCCTATATCAACACAGAAAAAACAAAAATATAATCTTTAAAAAATCTTCAGGTGGCACGATGAATACCATTACACGCCTTAACGGACTGTAGTCCTGCCTATGGCATGTAGTGACATCTGTCCTTTTGAGTCTGAATGTCCCCCAATTAGTACCGGGACACAGCCCTTCTAGCCCAGAAAAATTTGACTAACATTTTTACGACACGAACGACCTACGGTCTGTATCTCTGTGTTCGTTTATCGACAACCAGCGAAGGTTGCCATTTACCCCCTATGTAAAACATGATCCACGGATTTAAACACATCACAGAACATCCGTTCGACATGCATCTACTACGTCCTGTAGTCTGACCGTACATGGATTTAGCATCAAGTTTGGGCGGAAATGTTTATTATCTCTCTTAGACACAAAGATCTATGTGCCCAGGATAAACCAAAGATGAGAAAATTAATTATAATTTCCATAGCAGAGGCAATGCAGTCCGTGACTTTGCTCAACTTCTGGTTAAAGCAGTATTGGCCCCGTTTTCAGAGTAAAGAACCTGTCGAACCGGACCCAACCATACGCGAGAGGAACCCAAAACTTCACGTGAACCGGCGATTGAACGACTAACTTTAACGTCACGGTATTCCTAAAGGTCGTTCTTCCTCGAAACAATTACCGTCTGGTTCGGGGTCTTTTGGTTTTTTTTCCCGCACCTTCGGGGTGGGGGGTAAACCCCTAAGACTACATCGTTTATCAACCCTAAATCACAAATTGTAGGTTCGTTTACAGGCCTTATCAATATACTAAAACTTACCTAAGAGTGCAAATCATTAAAAGAAACTTATAAAATTAGAAGCAGAAAAGGAGAAAAAGTCAAGAAACCATTGTTCAAGGAACGCAACATGGTTCCAGCCCTGAAATCTATGTGTTCTCCGTGAACTTAATCCCAGGAATGGAGATTTCAGGGTGGTTTCCCTTTCCCCATTATATCCCTAAGCTTATCCTTAGATCCCATATTAGGATTGAACTATGGTTTCGAGAACTTCGACAAAGACTTCATGTATTTTATTAGTTATATTTTTCCAAATTATTATTATCATATTATCCGCAGATTAATTCCATTGAATTTCAGAACCCTAGCAATGCATTTCTTTCTTTAGTGCTTGAAATTACTAACCCATGCTAGGTCAGTATATTTCAGTTACTCATATATACATGCCTTAGTTATTAATGCATCACACTCAAATTAATTGTGCATTAATAGTTTTTATATGTTGAATTTTTGGACTACTGGTAATTTACCGACACTTATCAATCATTTATAATATACATAATTAATTGGGAGTAAGCATAATATCGAGATTGCAGCTGGCACTACTCCTAATTTTTCACAGGGTTCAACGTACGTTATTACTCCGAAACGATTAGCCATCATGTTGTACGTCCCTTTGAGGAACATAGTTTAATGATCATCAATACAGTATCTTTATTAATCATCTCATCTGACGCAATATATATCGGGTCCTCTCGATGGGGGCGTACATACCATCGCACTCCGACGATTTACTCATATGATTTTATGATGGTTATTGATTATCACTCTCATATAGTTCATGTCAGGATCTCTCTAACTATGGCTCTGACTCGATCTCATTTCCAATTCGTTAGTAATCAATCTCTGGCATGTTAAATTTTCTTCATTGCAAAATCCAAGTTAGTTCATCGACCTTAGTAACTAGTCACATCAGGCTCAAATTACTGATACTTTCGCATTTTATTCTTGTTTAAGTTATGTTTTATGTTAAAATCTTTAACTTCTATCTTACATGCTGAGTTCTTTCAAGTACTGATGCATCTACGTTCGTCGTACACCAATATACAATCGTCTCGTGATGTATGTTCGCTTCTGAACATCCCAGGTCTGCATCCCATCTATTTTTATCTCCTCCAATTCATTGGATTCAAGTGGTGAACTTTTCCCCATTTGTCCCGAGGATAATAGCTCAAGTCTCTTTTTAATAAGTCTTTTAGTCATTTATTTTTCAGTTTATTTGCTATACCTTCGCTGGTGTGGGCATTTCCCCAACGACAGTAATCAAACTTGAGGTTAATAGTCAGAAACATCATTAGTTTTCCAATGCTTCTTTGTACTTGAATTATAACATTGTTTGTATTGAACCATACATCAGTATACAAACTATTCATCTATGTATATGGGTAATTTCACGGCACATCTTTTAAGTTTACTATTGATAGGTGTTATCTCTCACATTAAGTTTATTATATTTAGTATCTCATGTTCATTGATGAACTTTTTTCGTCTTTTTTGACCATAGTCCCTCGTTTTACTGGGCCAGCTAGGTTAGCTTGAGATGACCTTTGGTGATAGGTTCATGTCCTCGTCTCAGGGGTAGATGAGGCATGAAAAACATAATATCGGAAGCGCTAGGTTTTAGAGATTCCTAGGATGTGCTATCAAAATTGCAAACTTAATGTAGATGTAGTCTTGTTCACATGGGTATGTAAATGCGGCGCTTAGCACATTCGAATGAACAATGAGACGGCCTAGTTTTTACTCAGGAAAAACTGTTAGTCTTGTCTACTTCTTATCGTGCATAGGTATAATGTTATTCCACATTCTATACTTGATGTTTTTACATTTCACATCAGGAAGACCCTTCTGGAGAGGCTATGCAAGGAATGCAAATGCAAGATGAATCCTCCATCCATATCATGGACAAGCTCTCCAATGTTTGAGTTTCATGAATTGCATACAAATGGTTGGCGTCATTGTTATGACCAACAAGAATAATCGGGTTCATGCTGACTGAATGAAACTTTGTGGATCAGCAGCACAAGGTTCCGTGATCTTTTAAGGATACAATCCGCATCTGAGTTCTTCGATCACAACTCTTGAGGTATTCACATCCCAAAATTTCCGTGAGATCAGAAGTTCTTTTAGGTTGATGCATAATTCTGCAAATGATCGGGTTTAGTTAGCACCTACCCAGCTGAAAGATGGTGGCTCATATTTGTCACTCAGTGGAAGGAGAATATGGGTGAAATGTCACTCCAGTCTACCTTTGTGCTTTCCTTTATGAAACTTTTTCTTGGACAGATTTTCTCAATATGTGTTGAGAAAGGCAGAACTCTCTGAATTCATGATACTTTAAGGCAGGAAACATGCGGTCCAAAGTATGAGATCAAGTTTTAACCACCCCCTCCAGTGTATGCTTCTCACTTGGTTGTTGAATCCGGGCATAATAATAAATTCCGTTCTGTTAGGAAGTTGTCATAGTTCGTCAAAAATTTGAGTTACAAAAGTGCATGTTCCTGGGGATTATGCAACATCTCTAGGTTTATGAATTCATTTTCTTCATGTCCCTTGTGTGAAGTTTGAGTGATAACTTAGGTAGAAGGTCCATTGCTTACAATGTACGGGCCGTATATATGGGAACATGACATTCTCCAGCATTAAATCAAGAGTGGTGGAAATCGCTCGCTAACAGATGAAGTGGGGGTCAGAAGTTTCAGTTCTTCACCCCTCTTACCCCTTCTGCGTCAACTTGGGTTTCCATCCCTCATACACAACAGTATGACCAGAATGTCTAAGCTCCATGAAGATTGTAAAGCTGTTCACGAAACAAAGACTTCCCCACTTTGCCTACTTACGTTGTGTTTACAGTAATCCTTCCGATGCGATCTAATGTCGCATAAAAAAGGGATGCTTTGGGTGTGCGTTCCTTGTCTCTGTCAACAAATCAAAGTTGAGGGATTGTCCTTCAGACAAGGTAACTGAGCTGGTACATGGGAGAGGGCTTTAGCCTACAACTTCCAGCAGCACAAAATTTCGCCATACTCATCAATGATAACTAATCTGGTACACTGGCGGTCAGTCACCGGGGAACCAGTTGTATGCTGCTTCGCTTATCAGTATTCGCAGGATCAGGAAGTGTCTACCTGATGTATAGTTACTTGTAACCTACTCGTCATTGAACTTAGATATTTATGCTTGTTTATAAGACCCTCCATTCGCTATCTATTTCCTCGTAACTCCCTTACATAGCAGTCCCAATCGATGTCTTTTCCCAGAAACTCTCTCAGAAACTTTCATCATTCTCTACTCTAGTGTGACCTATTATACCTAGAGGTATAACTAAAATTGCCCCTAATTGGCTTTGCCTTAGTCACATGGTCAATAGATCTTCAAAAAGTCACACCATCAACCATCTTGTAAGAGTTAGAAATGGTAGAATCGATGTAATTCTAAAGCATGGATTGGGTTACATTCTATTATGGCCTAAGTCGATTGTAGAAATAGGATTGTTCGTTTTCATTTTTTTCCAGAAGAATCCAATCTTAGAAAGAAGTGTATAGCTTAGAGCACTACTATGGGTCGATTTATTCTTATATTAAGATAGAAAGATGATCTTGTGTGTTTCCCCCCCGCGCCTTCAAAGGTTTTTTACTATCTAGTGTTGGTTTACCAGATTCCGAGCTCGAGTCCAGCCTCCAAAGATATTCAGAGGAGTTTCAAAAATTGTTTTCTAGAAGATCTTCTCGGGAGTCCATCCCTAAAGGGAAATTGACTTTGGAATTGATATCCTTCCGTAACCCACCTTTTTCTGTTCCGTCCTTAAAAAATGGCTCGCACAGACTTAAGGAATTGAAAGATCATGGAGACCTGTCTAGATAAGGGCTTCATCAAACCTAATATTTTCAACCATAGGGTCACCAGTGTTTGTTTGTAATGAAGATAGATGTTTTTGCTATTGTAGAATGTGGCACTCGACTGTCCATAGTTGAAAAGCAGGGGCACAATCAAGAATAATATTTACATCCCTAGTATCATAGATGACCTTGTTTCACTAAATTCATGGTGCTAGCTCATTTCTCACACAGATAACCTCAAATCAGGTTATCATAACTTAGAGGTCGAGACTAGTGACATTCCGAAAACGTCTTAATAACTCGGTATTGTTCATTATGATTTTGAATGTTATGATCCCATTCTGAATAACCATGTCCCCTTACAACTTTCATTGGCGTTTTTACATGAATCCTGGTGTTCAAGCAGTACTGTGACCACTTGTTCGTTATCCAGTCTTTTTGTGATATCCTCATTACTTCTAAGGATGAGGATCAACATCAAGTCATCTTAGAGTTGTTCTGCATACTCTATAAGGGAATCCTGCTAGTTCATTCACTAAGTTTAGGGCCAAAAGTGAGAGTCTTGTTGCACAATCTCCTTTGCGCTATTCTCGTCCTTCATCCCATTGTATCTAGTAGAAGTATTCGAGTTGATTCGTAGAATATAAGAGGGAGAAATAATTGCCAAACCTACCTTTCCTATAAGAAAGCAGACGTGTTCTTAAGTAAAGAGTGTTATTATAGAATTTTTCTTGGAAGGGTTATAAAATCATAGACTCAAAATCACCATTGACTAGGTTACCTCAAAAAATGGTCAAGTTTCAACTTCAGAGATGCCGAGAAAGTCTTTGGGCCATAATTGAAAAACCAAAGATTGACTATAACTCTCTGCCCTTGATTCTACCAGAGGGTTTCAGATGGTTATGTAAATTGTGATGCATCACAGTTGTCCTAGTTGTATGTTGTTGCAACGTATAAGGTTCCTAGAAGCGTATGCCCTCTATACACTTATGGTCCAGAGAAGAACTATCAACCCATAGACCTCGAGAGCTTCAAGTTACATGGTGTGTTTCCAACTATCAAGCACATGACCTCTAGCTTGGCCATGAGATGGTGTCACTTTTTAGATCACAGATATTGGGACACTACTTGTATCGTGTGTTCATTGTGCATGTTTTTCAGTGTATCATATTAAAGAGCCTTCAGTATGTGTTCCCTAAAAGATTTTGATTTTTCGTCAAATGAAATGGCCTGTGATTCCTAAAAGAAATTGTGATATGGTAGTGCAATTATTATCACTGGTAACGGGACATCGTGTAGAATAGTATCTCTTAGGAATTTCTATGGTTAGTATATCCCATGTGACAGAAGAAATAAATGGAATCTAGTGAAGGATAATTAAACCATGGCTTGCTCGCGTTGGAGAGTTCTTTCAGATTGAGCTATCTAACAATGGTAGAAAACATCAGGAAAGGGGAAGAATTTATTCGGTATTGGACCATGTTATTATAACCAAGACGAGTGATCCATCTGCTGAACTTAAGAGTGTAGTCCCACATGAATACAGTGGAGGTTTTCCTCTCACAAGATGAGGGTGATGGTGATACTTCTACTCACTGTTAGGGTAGCATTGCGTGTTCCTGATTGGATAGTTGAGAAAGCATATGTACAATAACCTCATCACTCCAGACTATTTTATTCATACCAGGGTGCACTAGTGTACCCGCATCCTGCGGGAAGTCCTCTTTCTGGAATGCATACAAGAGGTATAATAGAAACATCTTTTATGACTATTTTCCCTAAGTGCCAGCAATTGAAGGTAGTAAAACATCAGAAAATAGAATGTATGGACTCAAGAGATTGATATTCATACTTGAAGTGGTATGTGATCAATATGGATTTCATAAAAGGGTCTACCTCGTACTCCTCTTAACCAACAGACTCCATTTGGGTGATAGTTTTCAGGCATTTGCTAATCTTCTTAGGCTTTCTGGCAGTCAAGACAACAAATTTGGTAGAGACTATGGCCAAACTTTACATTATGAAATTGTGAGGTTTGTCATGGGGTTCCTTTGTATATAAGCTCATATAGAGATCCTCAATTACCTCTCAATTCCTGAAAGGCTTTCAGAATTGTCCTTGGTACATCAAGTTACCTTAACACAACATTTCATCCACAAACTAATGGGGACAGGAAGAGCGTAACAGTCATGCCCTAGGGATATGTTCGACGTTATGTGTGATCGATTTTGAAGGCGGTAAGGTTGATAATTATATTTCATCTCATTGACGATCACTCAACTAGTGCGCATCCAAGCATTCGGATAGCACTTTAACAACCGGATTGGTGGTAAATGGCTATAGATTGTAGTATCTCCACGATTGGTCAGTTTGAATTTAAGTGACAGCCCTTTGATAGGTCTTGATTCATCCTTTATGATACTGCCTAAAGGCAATTTCTTAGAGATAAAGATTTAACAATCAAGATCCAAGTCTCAAAATCTTAGTAATTAAAAGACAGGGAACCAAAGTTCAAGTTGCTAATTAGTTATTCTACAAAGTGGTAACCTACGAAATGGGTGATCAGATTTGGAAAGTACGGGAAGATCATCCTAGTAGTATGTAGGCGCCTTAAAAGATCTTGAAAAGGATTGGCATGTGCCATAGAGTTATAATTCACCAGCAACTAGCGCAGTGCCTCCGGTTTGCCACATCTTCATCTCGCTCTTGAAGAACGTTGTATGGTGACCCACTGCTTTGGTAGTGCCCCATTAAGAGAGTGTGACAGTGAAAGATAGTATTAGCTTTATATAGGATGTACCCATTGAGATTCTTGACCGTCACCATTAGAAGGTTGAGAAATAAAGAAGTTGCTTCAGTCAAGGTTTTTTGGAGGAGTTAGTCTGTAGAGGCAGATACTTGGGAAGAAGTTTCATCCACGAATGCCAAGTATCCTCACCCCTCTCCTTGTGATCCCACTCCAGCTTGAGGTTATAGTTTCTCTTCAGTTTTGTTGTTATCCATGCATGAATTAAATTATAGAACATGTTTCCAGAATATATTATCAGTCCGTTTGTACTTGCATTTAGAGTATCTTGCATTTTTCTCGCGTAATTTCGAGTGGTATGGAACTAAATTATCATAAGAAACGAGCACTATTTTTCAGTTGATTACAGGTATGTGAGACGATTGCAGTGCTCTCCGTGGTCACACCACTATCAGCTAAGTTTAGGTCTTTATTCAGATGAATGTTCCCAAAGGGAAGATCTAATGTAACACCCCATATTGCAAACATACCAAATATCCGTTTTATAGAAATATGCAGGTGCAATCGAAGGACCGTAGCCTGACCCACATCCCGTAACTTACTGCAAAGTCTAGCTCCGTTAGAGTCCTAGGCTAGCCCTAGAAAATTTGCTAAGTGTCGAATGCACGGACGTGACCTTCTGTCAGCTAGTTTTTTAGTGTCCATCCGATACAACATCCCGCTATTTACCGCCTGGTCTCTCATTCACATGTACCCACGATTGACCAGCACAAACGCTACTATTTTTTGATCTTGGTCCACGTTAGGGTCTTACCGTACATTGGTGTAGTTAGTAGTTAGCTAGTGGGAGATATGTCATGTTGAGATCTCAATTTCAAATAAGTCATAGAATCATTAGCTACATTTGAATTTTGTGGCCACATGAAACTACCAAAGATAGATAGTTGAATTACATCATCCTATCCATTGCGACCTTGCGCAAAAATCTTGACCTGTCCGAGTATATAATATGCTCGTCTCTAGTAAGTCAGTCTAACATTACAAACCTATGTAACTCAAACGGCAGTACCGGTCGATTGAATGACGGAATATCAGTTCCACAAGTCATCGGTTTGATCCGACAGAGATTAACCAGGAATCTTATTGGTATTTTCACTCCCACTTTGTTTAACAAAAACCCTTAGTACACAAAGTCATTTTTGACAACTAAACATCATATTTTAGTTAGTCCTTTAAGTCTAGAAACATAACTAAAAAAAATACCTAAGTCAAATCATTAACCAAAAATAGAAGATTAGAAGAAAGAAAGGAGAAAGAGGTTAAGAACCCTAGTTTCAACTACTTACTACCTACAGCAGGTTCTCCAGTTCCGAGCCGCTGAACATCTCAAGCTGTTCCTCCGTGAATTTCATCACAAGGCATGTGAGATTCACTATGGGATTTCCCTATTGACCCTTAGATCTCCCTATTTTTTTCAGTAAGATTCTTGATTTCCATATCATGATTAGATCTAGGGTTTGTAGAATTTTGACAAAACTTCATGAATTTTGTAGTTATATGTTAGAAATCAGATTATCATGTTATTACTCTTATTATTACATGAATTTCAGAACCCTAGCTATGTATTTCTTTAATTCTTGAATAACGCATGGTAGGTCAGATATTTTATTTACTTCAGATATACAACATGGGCCTCAGTTATTAAATGTATCCTTAATACCCCGGGTCCATTTGTTACATTATAAGTTTGCATGAATCAGCTTTGAGCTATCAAGTATTTAGAAACTAAGTCCTATCATAATTAATTATGATCTTGGTCACATTTCACTTGGACTGTAAACAGTGACAACGAAGTGTAACTAGGTTTTAGAAGCGTACCCCATTATCCCGAGAATTACTAGCCAAGTATGTTGTCAATTCCCCTTTCGTGGAAAAGTCTGTTTAATTGACCAATACGCAGCATACCTATATAATCTCCTGCAGGTTAGCATGGGTCATTCGTGGGGTTTAACATGGACCTCCACATTTAACCTCATTGTAGTTTGTTATCAGTTATAGTAGCTCCCGATAGTTCAATCAGACTCTCTATATTAATGATGCGTTGACCATCATGTATTTCAATTAGTATCACGTCTCACACGCATGTTATAAATTGGTCTTGCTCCAATAGCTCAAAATCAGTATGGTCATGGTAAGCATTATTATATTTTCCTTTTGTGCTTGTTCGTTTTGTTTTAATTTCACCTTTACTCTCTAATCCTAAAAATGCTTATGTACATTCAAGTACTAATGCATACGTACTCTACATCTTCTCATGATGTAGCTTCAGGTTGTCAACATGCAGATCGCTCTTAGATCAATTTTTGATCTCCACTTCAGCAGATTTAGTGGTGAGTCCTCATTCTCCGAGGACAATATTAATGAGCTTCTTTTCAATCTTTTAGTCATTTGGTTTCAGTTTTTGCTACACTTAGCTCTGGACTATCCCAACATTTATAATATATTGAAGACTAATTTCAGACATAATTTAGTTTCCAGCTTGTAGGTTAATAACTTTTTTGTATTTAAACGCATCTTATATCAAATATTCAGTCTCTATACATCATGAGTATTTTCCCACTCCTTTTTTTCAGTCTAAAAGGTTATGATTTAATATTTCCGCAGTCCGTTTATTATCCTAGTATGCTTAATGACATCCGCCCAAAAGTGGTTTAGCTTTGATCACTGTAGCCTACGTTTTCCGTGTTTGGTGTCTCGGGGGATTTCCTTGGGGCTTGACAACCAACAAAGTGATAAAACTTAAGGTAATCATCAGCCAATTAACTATTAAGATTTGTCCGCAATTTTAGTCATAGTTAATAAATAGTCCCTAAGCTTTTTTATTGTTCAAATGCATAGAAGGTGAAATTATGCATAAGTCTATATGTAAAGATTGGGTTTTTTCACGAGGTGTACATTGTCTTCCTTTAGTTTCAATAATGTTACGGTAACCTACTTTACATTGTTAAGGAGACATACTTTAGGAAATATCATAATCAAAAAATTCTAAAATGCTCCTTGTAATATGTGTTATTTCCTTATTGTCGTTCTTTATTCTTATAAGGAGTGTTTATAGTCCCAACAATTTCACTAAGTATAGCCACGAGAGGAATTACCATTCATGTTCCCTAATATATTTTATCAATATATTAAATATTTATAGTGCAAAATATAGATAAAACCCCGTACCCCCGCTAAACTATGACGACAACAAATCCTCAGTGACGTGGGACACCTTAACTAAACTAAATCGGTCCTATTACGAGCCCCCGAACCCTTTACCATTTTAAAAATAATATACTACAACAGAAACCCACAAACTTCCACCGTTCTTTGGACTCCTGAATCAATATTTCCCACATTGCCTCAATTGCGTGGAGGCACGGCAGTTGTGCATGTAAGACTAAAGTTGTAACCAATCACAAAAAAACTGAAATTGGGTGGGTGGTGGTTTGGGGTGGAGGACATTATTTTAGTTAGAGCAGCGTGTCCTCAATATTTATGTCATATCCCTGGGTGGATTATGACTTATCGAGTAAAATTATGCTATTTTCATTATTTCTCATTTGAGGCGCTGTGTTACAGTTGTGCCACCCAACGTCAATCATGAAGAATTAAAACTTCTTAAAACTAAGAAAAAATATTTATTATAAAGCCTTTGAATTTCCACCCCATTATATTTTTCGGTTTTGAATTTCCTCCCTTTTCCCTTTTCTTTGATTTTAAACTGCTTGTATCTCTCTCCCTATGATCCCACCCAGTACGAGTTTATTCAAGTCCTTAATCTCCTCGGTGATACTCAATTCAATCAAAGCTTCTCATGCGTTAATTGAATCACACTCCTTACACGTACATATTTAGATGATTTATACTATATTTTCTCTTAAATTAGGTAAAATACGCTCATATGTTTGCAAGACTAATTTCTATTGTGTTTTTTTACTCTAAATGTTAATTCCTTGTTCTCCTTGAGTTGTATAGATGATCTCAACTTCATATCCAATGCCCCTTGCTTTCCTCCCACAGTTCCAGGAAGCGTGCTGATCACCACATCATTCAGGGCCTCCCACTCGAACAGGCTTACCTCAAAACGAGTTTGCCTACTTATTGTAGAGCGTGAATACTACCTTGCGTGTGAGCGCCATTCGAGGCTCTCCTCACTTAATATCTCATATTTGCAGTCTGCAGGAGAATGAATATTTAGAGTCCGCCAGAAATCTTTATAAGAGAAACGTTATTGTTTGTCTTGGGAAATCGCTAACTTTTTGAGTCGGAGTTAGGTGCCAATGTTGTGTTATTCTCTTTGTTCTAATAATTGTAATGTGGAATAAGAATATACCGATTTCTATTTGATACATAGTTAATCTAGCGAGTATCGACAAATGATTTAAAACCAGGATCTCTGCCACTTCAGTGAATTATAGGGCATGGGGGGGGGGGGGGGGGGCGGAAGGAGATAAAAAACATAAATTTTAAGTGATTAAATAACTTGAGTGTAATACTCGGCTTAGTTAATCTAGAGTTGACCAATGATTTAAACAGGACTCTCAGTGAATTATAGGAGGGGCGGAAGGAGATTAAAAACATAAATTTTAAGATCACTACTGAGTGTATACCTACGATTTAAAATAAATCATTCAAACATAGTTTGAAACATTTGCCACTTACACTTGTATCTTCCCTTACGTAAAAGGGGATTTAAACCAAAGACATATAATTAGGAAGATTAATATGTCTAATTACACACTATAAGTTGTTAAACGAAGGGGACCAAGTCTAACAATCCATTTTCAATTTACCTAGTTCCAACAATTACATAATAATGCTAAATATGCTACCAATATTCTAATGTAATTGTCTTATTAAATAGTACTTAATAAGTTGAATAACATATATAGGCTAAGTGATTGTTTTAATCTAAAAGTTAGGGAGGAAGTCAAATTCAATACTAGTGTTAAATAACTAAATGACATTGATCCATTATCCGTTTGAGTGCAAGATCTTTTAACTTAAAATGAGTATTTTGGAATATTCATAACTACATTAATGAATTTACTGGGGTAGTTTTTTATTAATATTCAGATGGGGTAAGGAAAAATAAATGTAAACTTCATAGTGGGTTACTTTCACACTTAAATAGTTTCTCTTATATAATAATTAGGGATTAAATATTTTGTAAAAAAATAAGGGTTTGGGAAAAGAGAGCGGCTACGTCAAAATCAAACGTGGATCTTTCTGCAGGTACATTTCTTCGTAAATTACAATCTAATTTGCAATAATTACTTTACAACTATACCATCGAATGGATTGAATGGACGTATCTTTTAGTTGGCAATGTTGAAATTGAAAGTTATAATTTGGAACTTTGGAAGTAGGTTGTTTGACAATTTGAGAGGTAAAATGTTAGGCCGTTATTGTCTAATGACGGATAAAGTTTGAGGTTATTGGTTAGGTTAGCATGGCTTACTATATAGATATATGTTGTTGCCTAGAGAATGATTAGAAATTGATTAAATTTTATTTTTTAAACGCTTAAGGACATAGTATTATTCTTGATTGTAAATATTTATTATTATGGAATAAAATCATGAGTAAAGAATAATTTAATAACGATAATTAAATGAGGGTTATGCGAAATTATTAATTACTATGTAGAGTATATGGTCGATCTTGCTTCTGTAATTTTCTTACTGGTTAATTGAAGTTAATGAGTTTTTAGTTAGTTTCGATGTAATAGATTTTTGTTATGGTGCTAGATTTCTATAGAAATTCTTATATATTTGTATAGGTAATTAAATTTTAGGTGTATTAATGTATTATATAAATATAATTACCTTAAGTTATTGAGAGGAAATAAGACTTAACTCTAGCCTTGCTATTTGAGAAATATTAAACTTGATACATTAGTTTGTACAAAAATTTAGGAATTATGTTATAGTAATATGAGTGTCTACGGATGGTTTGCTGATAAATTATGCATACTTGATACAATGGAGACATTCTAAGTCATTGAGTAAATGAAACACAAAGGGAAGTAGCTTGTTTGACTTCAGTTCTTTGTTGGAGGGAGGTATAGTTTATTCTTATATAAAAAAAGACTCTTAATAGTTATTGATAAGAATCGTGTGATATTATGAAGTTCCCGATTTACTTTATTGTGTGTTCTCTAATTGGTTAGAAATCCTGAGATCGTGAAATTAATAATCTTATACCTATCTATCGAAGTGATGATTTGAATAAAGAAGTCTGGACAAAATATTGTTAATTTAGTGAAAAGTGTGGATAATAAATGATAGTTTTACAATATTAATAGATTTTAGTGTCACGTTCCGACACGGTTTTTATGATCAGAGTGTCATATTCAGAGATAGTATTATGGATAAGAGTGTCACATTCGACATGATATGATGGATTAGAGTATCAACGTTTCACCAGGGGACTTACACCTACTCGCTAGTAGTTATGGGGACTATTATGTATGCTAAAGCTAGTCAACTGTTATTATTTACTCCCAATGAATTATGTAAATTTAATTGATATATCTGCATTTCTGTATAAATACTGGAAGCTCGAAACTTGATACCTGTAACCCAGGATAATGCAACAAAATCTTGGAATTTATACCATTCATACTGAAGGCATGTATATCTGAAATGTCTAAAATATAGACCTAGCATGTGACTTCAAAAACTAAAGAAATACACGCTAGGGTTCTGAAATTCCTGGATAATCTGCGGAATACTTGATAAATTCTATTCGGAACATACATTTCATAAATTCATGAATTGAGTATCCAAGTTCTAGACAAACCCCAAGCTTGTAATCATGATAAAAATCAAGAATGATGAAACAAGGACCCAATGGGTGAAGGAAACCCACTAATGAAATCCCACATATTGTGATGAAATCCACGGAAACAAAATACTTAAGTTTTGGGGCGGGACTGCTGGAGTTGTGCATTCTGGTTTTTTTTTTTTTTTTTTTTTTTTTTTTTTTTTTTTTTTTTTTTTTTTTTTTTTTTTTTTTTTTTTTTTTTGGGACTAGGGTTTTGAGCTTTTTCTCATATGTTGCTTCTAATTTTTAAGTTTGATTAATGATGAATTGGATATATTTAATTATGTTGTAGGCTAAACTAACTTAAAATGATTATTAGGATTCAAAGGGACGGTACCTTATAGGTTTAATGGAGTGGTAAAGGTCAAAACAGACCCTTGAGAAGGGTGGGATGTCGGGGCCTCAAGACGGGCCAAGATGACGGTCCGCGTGCGGGGCCCGACGAACCCGAGTAGCGGTCCGTCATGAGGGACCTGTTTGGACAGGCCTTACTAAATGGACCTAAATATTTACTCGGAGGTTGATTTAAGAAGGTCGGTGGATATGAAAAAGATTCATAAATTTTCTATTTGTGGGTAGGTCTGTGAAGATCTATTAATTTTGTTCTAAGAGTATGATCTTTTAAGTTGACCCAACTGCATTTGCTCCTTACCTGATGCAAATTTTTTAACCTACGAAAGTGGCACCTACGAACCTTTTTGGGGCTGGGTTTATCCGTAGCTCTTGCAGACAGGGGTTGAAGGGAGTCTTGATGACGATCAAGGAACTAAGAACCGTAGTTGACCTACGGACCAAGAAGTTTCGGCAGTCGTCCAAGACTAAACCAATTTTCTAAGCAAAAAATTTTTGGGAGTTCTGATTCCCATCGATGGTGTGTAGGAAGGACGTGGTGAGGTTGCGGTCCGTCGAGCCATGTTGTTACGCACCTAAAGATTTTTCTAAAAAAAACTTTTTTCTATTTTGGCTACGCGGTGTTTACATTATTACGCCCCATTGCGTGAACCTTCGTCCTCGAATGAAGATAAACTAGCTAATAGAGGGAGTGAGATTAAACCCACTACTAACATGAGACCTGAGGTTTCTGACTTAATTGAGTTTGAGTACATGCAATTACGCTAAAAATGAAAGTACAAACTAGGAAACATGATTCTGAAAACGAATTTACGCTGAAGATGAAAAATGACGAGAAACTATTACCCCTCAAGGCTTGAGTGGAATCGGGAAGAAGGAAAGGTAAGGATACTTGGTTAATTGTGATTATGCTTACCAAGTAGCTCACTATGGACTGAATCCTCCCCAAAACTTCTGACTGATTTGACTTCTTTGTTTCAAACATTCTAACATGACGAGTTCCAGAATCTCAACGGTACATCCTTCTAGGGAAAGACTATATTTCACCGACCACCTCTTAGGCACTATAGAGGCTGGTCAAACCACCACTTCTCAATAGTTAGATTTGTGGAAGAGGATGCAACTGTTGATAAATTGTGCTGTCAACTCTAAATCATATGCCAACTTTCCAATCCTTTTAAAGATGTTGTAATGGCTACATATCTTGGACTGAAACTTCCCTTTCTTTCAAATCTCATCACCTCTTTTATAGGTGGACTTCATAAAAACCCAGATATCATCTTGGGAACTCTAGTTCCCGTCTCCTTACATCTGATAAGATTTTGTGACGACTTGGGCTTTGTCTAAAAGTCATCTCTAATGAGTTTAACTTTCTCCATAGAATAAAGATGAATATGGCCCTATCAAAGTTGCTCACCTACTTCAAACCAACCAACATGGAACATACCTCTACGCACATATACCTCATAAGGGGCATTTGAAGCTGGAATGGGTAGCTATTATTGTAGGCCAAACTCCAATAAGAGAAAGGAGCTCATCCCAATACCTGTTGAAATCGAATCCCACAAGATCTCTCATATCACCTAAGGGTGAATTGTACGCTCTGCCGCGAATCTGTCTGGATTAAATGTTGTATTAAGGTTAACTGAGACCAAGACCTTGTTTAAATGACTTCATTTAAATGAGAGGTAAACTTGAGGACCTATATCTAGATGATAGACAAAGGAAACACATGAAAACCTCACAATTTCAATAAGGTAAAGGCTTATCATTAGTCCTCTGCCGAATATGTGTCTTGACTGGTGATAGAAATGCGAGAAAATCGAATCCTATCACTATTACCAAATTGAGTCATGAGTCTTGTGAGTCACGAGGTTGGTAAACCCGTGATAAAAAAAAATGATACATCACACTTCCAAGTAGGAATATCGGTTTCTCTTGAGTGATATCAGTCTTGGTCGGATTTCTACGTGGACTGTCTGGCAAACGAGGGCAATTATTTACAAAGTAGCTAAACCCTCTTCATGCCATCCACAATAGAAAGTCCACAGATTCGCGGTCATTATGGACCTGAGGAATAGAATACATGAGTTATGAGCTTGCACGAATAAACTGCTCACTCGCCCTTAGGAACACAAAATATACCTTGGTAGAGACGTTACACCATCTCCCCCCCTTGGGAGAAAACTACACTCTATGTTTGGTGACTGCACCCCTTAGTTCCAGCAAGAAGATCACTCTCTTGCTTTTCCTTAACCTCCATACCACAAAGACGATTCTGCCCATCGAAAGGAGCGTGATCGAGGTCACAAACTAAGGCCAGTTTGACCTACGGATCGTAAGTCCGTCCGTGGTCCAAGACTTAACCAATTTTCTAGGCTAAAAGTTTTGGGAGTTTCTGATCCCATCAACGGTTGTGCAGGAAGGACGTGGTTCAGGCTACGGTCCGTCAATGCCACCGTTAGTAGCACCTGCAGATTTTTCTTAAAAACTAAGTTTTGGTCTATTTTGGCTACAGGGTTTTACAACAACTGTATAAGAAAACAAGTACAAGTCATAAATAAATAGAGATTATATAAGAATAGCATACAATTGAAATATTTACAAAACAAAATTATATAAATACCTCATCATGCTCCAATAAGCCCGCAACAACTTCGTTTGTTTATGAATTTTTACTTGTATAATTAGTTATTTTTTCCCCTTTTTTACTTGACCCAACATCAAGCTAGACTTTCTTACCTCCCTCAACAATGGATTGCTTGGATTTTGCAGTGATTTCACCCAATCTAATTGAGTCATTTTAATTTGGATCTCATCTCTTGCATTGTGTTGGATTTCGACATTGAACCTGCTGGCTGCAAGCCTCTCCAAAATCCTGAGTTAGATCTAACGAAAATGATGATTGTTGTATAATATTTACGACATGCAAGTGTAACCTTTTGTCAATATAAAAAATGTAGACTAGACCTTCATTGCATGGATGAAACTCTGTATAGAGGATAATTTGATATGAAAATTGCTTGAAAAACTGCAAAGAGACAAAAATTTAAATTAATCGATTGAGATAAGTTTTGAGGCTAGATTTGAATTTTAAAATTGCATTTTGGGGAAAGAAAATAGGGAGAAATTGAAGGAATGTGGAAAAGATAGTGAGACGAAGAAAACTATATTAAAGAGGAATAATGCCACTATTTTCGTATTTATTTTATACCAATTTGTGGGTCCTTAAAACATACCAATGACTGAGAGATTCCTCCTCCATGAAAGAAAATAACTGGAGAGATTTTATTCTTAATTAATCGTTTGCCATTAATACAATTTTCTCTTCTTTAAATGAGAATGTAAATAATGGCCTAGTTGTGGGATCGAGCTAGTGATTCACAAAATTGTTGGTTGGAAAACTATCTGGGGATGCAAAATTGATCCCAAATTTGAACGACATTTTGGATTGCGCCAAATCTCAAAATGAATATTAATATGTAATCTAATAAAAATGAGTATTATAAAAAAATCTATTAAACGTAACAATGACAGGTAAAATAAGATTTAATTTAAAAGAAAATAATTAATTTTATAATACACAGAACAAACATTTGAATGGTACGGTTGCAACCAAAATAAATAAAAATATAATAATGGCTAGCATCCTTAATATTCAAAAAAGAAAAAAAGAGGATTGTTATCATCAATTGCATTAAATGTCAAAACATGTATTTTTAACTACTTCTAAAATAAATACTCAAAAAGATATTAATTTTAGAACTATAAAAAAAAAAATTGGAGTCAACAACCCTAAATGAACACTATGATCCAATTATAACTCAATTGTCCTTTTGGAATTTTGCGTTTAGTTCTTTCAAGGAAAGATTGCAGGAAGAGAGAAGAAAACGAAAATAAGGGGATTCTCTCATTGAAAACAATGGACATCTCACATGGAATACAATTTATACAAAGTAAAACTGAGGCAACTCATGTTAGTATAGCCCCCCCCCCCCCCCCCCAATAGATGAGGTTAATAATCACAAAAAAAAATGTAAAAGCAACTTTATCTTTAATAGTTCATCTCGCAAAGTTTCTATAATTATCACTCGCGACTAACACTTAACCATGAATTACGTGGGCTGATTTCGAGTTTGTATAATTAATGACGTTTGTGTAATTAACAACGAACAATTCTTCATTTGATTTGTATTTGTATACGCTGATTTGTGTTTCTGTATTACGACAATTTTGTGTAACTATAATTTAAATAATGTTATTTGTATAATATAATTAAAGTTCTTATGTTTAGGTTTATATCAATTTGTTGTTTTGAGTTTGATATAACGGATACAAATTATACAAATTATTACCTCTTCGCCTTGCCTCTTCCGCCCTTTCTCAATCTCAGCTGGACTCTCTCCTAGGGCTGCAGGGGGAACGGGGTCATCCCGAAACGGCCCGCGTACCGTACCGCCCCGGCCCGAGTCGCCATCCCCCAGGTTAAGGGGATTACGGGAGGGGTGAGGCGCACGGTCACGGGGCCGGTTTCCACTGCGTCCCGGTCGACCCGGCCCGGTCCCGGCCGGTTACGGACGGTAGCGGGATCCCCCCCAATTGTATTTTTAAAAAAAAAAAAAAAATTTAAAATATGTAGCGTTTACTAGCCGTTGGGGTAACGGATAGTGGCCCCCAAGGAATTTATGCCTCTGTTTGACTTCCCAACACCCCCCCACCACCCCTATCACCCTACTTTTAAAAAATTATTTAACCATCAAGTTATATATTTACATTTACCTCCTCATTTGTAATAATATAAATACAACCTCTACTAATTGTTCAAAATCATCTCTTCTCATTTCTCTCATATATTTCCTAATTTATCAACTCTAACTCTCAAGTTCAATCTTAATATCTATTCAATTAAATCTCATATTATTAGAATTCCAGAATTTCATGTCAATTCAAATTTTCATATATATCAATAAAGATACTATATTATCTCATATTTTTATTCAAGTATTCTTGGACTAAAAATACAAGTTACAAACAACACAAGCTTCAAAACAATCGGTTTAACGTCTGCATTACGCAGACGTTTGGTTACAGTTAGTTTCATAATATTATATTTTATTATTCGTCTTTACTTTTGTGGTCTTATTATTTTTATATTACACTTTATAATATACTCTCTATAATATATAATATATATATATATATATATATATATATATAGACTAATAAGTATGGAGTTCTAGCAAAAAAAAAAATCGCGGTAAAGGAAAGAGAAAGCACAAGATACGAAGAAAGAGACTTTTAAAATATTAATTTTGGTAAAAAAAAAAGTAAGAAAAAAGAGTAGTTAAAAGGGTGGTTACTTCATCTAATACGAGTAGAGTTAGATTTAACATAAATGATTCTACTTCTGTTGATGATATCCTTATAAATTGATTCAAATGTTGAACTGATCACGAAAAGTTAGACGGACTTAGGTCATATTAATTCTAATGGATGACAATTCAGGTGAAGAAGAGTAGAAGCTGATTTTGGGGAGAAGTAGGAGTTAGATGAAACAAACTACTAGTCCGGTGACAGAAGTTCCAACAGGAGCTCTCAATTAACGGAAGCAAAATTTGGAGCACCACCCCTTTACCATCCACAAGGGAGGGTGAAAGTATCAACGACTAAAACTTTCTATTGTGTGGCAATTTATGACATGCATAACGGAAAATAGGGCTTCTAACATGGTTCAAGGAAACTATTAGATCTTTTAACCCGCTGGTCCAATAACACAACGTAAATATAAATAAGGAATAGATCGGGAAAATTAGCTAAAATGTTTTGTTGGTTCCCCCCCCCCCCCCCCCCCATCATGTTCTCCTACCTATCAAAGTCAATCATGTTCAATTATCACTAGCCAGAATAGAAATACAGATGTATACAAATTACATATATAAATTGATTAATCGATTAAACCTATAATGTACCACGACTACAACTCTCTGACCTAATCAACTTGTCTCTCTCTCTACTCTTCTTAATCTCGCTGCTCCATTCTCCTCCCTATAACATGGCATTCTAATCTAAGTAACAAAAACTATAGATATGAAAGTATTAACTATTTTGCGTGGTATTTTAAAATTGCCCAAATCATAAAAAACATTCTAATTATTATGACTAGAAGAAAGAAATCAGTGATCACAAAAGTCTTATAATGCTCATGTATTATCCCTCCTCAATGTTCAAAGAACAACCCTTCCCAAGAAGAATTTATGGGAATTTATAAGTTGAAAATGCTCCTAAATATATAACAAGACCAGGAAGGATTTGGTACAGTTGGACTCTTATTAAGACTAAATAAAAGTATTAACTTACATTAAAATCCTAGTGTAAATACTAGATTACCTTTTATTCCTTATTTTCTAATTACACAAAATCCGTTGTTTTTAGGCATTCAGATACAATTAAGGCTCTGGATACATTCATTGTGGCATATCTTAATGTATCAATTGTGGAAAACTTATTTAGGGGAAAAAAACTGACAAATCAATTTAAGATATCATAGAATCCATTTGTTGCACTAATTGAAGGAGAAAAACATAAAATTAAATTTAATCCCATTGTTGCGTTTTTAATCTTTATCTCTGTTTCATAAAAACTTTTGTCAAATTTTTGGATAAGCGAGGTGATTTGTGAAGGATACAAGGTGAATTTCGATCTTAATTCAAAATTGTAAAAAAATTGAAAATCCTTACAGATTTGATTCAAAATTATTTAAAAATTATGAGTTTGAAAATTATTATCCTATTTCATTGAAATTTTTTTGAGAAGATACACCATTAATATTCTTTCAATTTAATTTGACAAGTGTCGTATTTCTACTAGATATATTAAATAAGAAAGTATTGCACATAAAATTTTAGGTAATTTCAGATCCATAAAATATTGTTTGGTAATTGTTATTATGTATCAGATATGTTTAGTATAAATTTGAATTTACGTACGTAAATAAAAAATAGCCGCAGTATAGGTATATATTTGTTTGAGGAAATAGTATTTTAAAAATTTATAAATCACCATTATACAGGTAGTTATTCAAGATAGCTCCTTCTTTTTTTGGTGTGTGCCAACACGAGGGTATTATCCAAGCATTTATTGAAAGCCGATAAACACTAATGAGATTCAAAAAACCTAGGTTATGTCGCAATAAAGCATAAACGAGTATTAATGTGTATTCAAAACAATTGATAGTACTAACAAAGATAATTAAGACTACATAATAATACATTGAAAAATTGTTTCTTTATATGTGATGGTGTGCAATGGCAGATCCAAGTTCTTTCTTCTTCTTTTGTACATTTTTCAATAGTATATACATTAAAAGAAAATAAATATTTTCAAAAACAAATTCAACAATGATATGGTTAACTAAAATTGCAAAGGTTCAATAATATTTTAATGGGGGCAGGGGCGGAGGTAATTTTATTTTTATTTTTTAATATCAAAAAAATTAAAAAATTATAATGAAAAAAGATCATATATTGAAGTGATGGAAGTAATTATACCTCTTGAATTATTTGAAATCATTAATGGGAAATAGAAAAGATTTGAAATTCAAAAATAGATTAATTGATGTAATTATGGAGAGATTTATAACGTGATAAAAGGAAGAAAAATCAGTGGTATGCACTTTAAATTATGTTATCAAGAACAGGGGATGATGGAGGAAAAGAAAGATTTTGATATTTTTAAATGTGAGAAAATAAAGAACTATGATAACACACATGATGTGTAGTTGAGTATTTGACTATAATACTAAGAATGATGAAAAAATTACTAATAACACATCATTATGACGTGTTTTTTATGTATGCATTATCACTTAAATATTAAAATTAATTTCTCTTTCTCCTCCAACACTCCAACTCATTCGGATACAAACTTTCAAAACTAAAATGTCATTTCTTTCTTCGTACTTCACTCCTTCAATATATTTCAGATTTTGACTCCTCAATATCAATAATTACTTACTAATTACAATTGTGAAGTTCAATTTTTTTGTCCTCTCCACTCAATGATTTAAAATTTCCCAGTATAGAAGTTTTTCTTCTTCACAAAAGTATAGGTCAAATTTTTTTTTTACTGTTTTATTTTAATTTATTCATTTCAATGTCCAAATATTCTGGAAGATGCTCCTTTTTAGTATTGAAATTACCTGAGTAATTCACCTAATATTTATGGGTTTGATTTCTGCCATGATTATTGAGTTTTGCCACAAGATCGAAACGATGCGTAATCCATATCAATGACGATCAAATTTGAGAAGTAGAAGTCGAAGAAGGATGTGACATTCATTTGCTAAAGTCATGTGAACCCCCCCCCCCTAAAAATGTCGAAAAGTTGGATCTATAATATCTTTCCTTGCAGTAACATTTTCAAAATAAATGATCGTGTCCCTCATTTGTGAACAAAAAAGGGGAGGAAAAGTAAAACATATGCTAAATACTGTTACTATCAAATGTTCATTTTTAAAGTATCTAGTTGATTTGAGTCAAAATTTATTCTATGATGTAACACCCGCTGATTTGAAAAGAACTAGAAAGAAAGTTAAATTGGAAGAATCATTTTGACAGGAAAAATAATACATCTGAAAATTGGGGAAAATGCTTAAGTACCCCCTTCAACATTATGTCCTAAATTTCATGTGTGACCACACTTTTACTATATAATTAAGGTCCATACCTCCTTACACTTATTATTCCATTAATTTTCTACCCTTTTATCCTATGTACACTATACTTTTGGCTCCACGTAGATCGAAAAAGGGTAAAGAAAAACTTTGTAAGATAGGCATTGTCATTCTTTTATCAAATACTTTGAAGTTGGTGAGGCTAATCTCTTGGGACTAGAATTGGTAAAAGAATCTCTGGATAAGGTCTAGCAAATCAGGCAGAGGATGCTCACTGTTTGAATATGATAAAACTCTTATGGGGATCAGAGAAGAAAAGACTTAGGAGTCGTTTGGTACAAAGATTAGTAACGTTGCGGTTAATAATGCAGGAATTAGTAATGCGGATATTAACAATGGATTACTTATTTTATATCAATTATTTGGTTCATGTTGTTCCACCTATTATGTTTTGGATTTAAAATTCACAAAATATTTCATTTACCTTTATTTTAACTAGGAATATCCTTACGATTAGCTTCGTTGATTTCAATTTTTTTTTGCTCTACCTTGAATGATGTAAAATTTCCAGTTAGAGTTTTTCTTTCTTCACAACTTATAAGGTCAACATTGTTTTTGAATTTTATTGTTGTTTTTTATTTTCAATGTCCAGATCTTTATGGAAGATGCTCCTTATTTTAGTATTGAAATTACCTGGTTAATCACCTAATATTTATTGTGTTTATGATTCTGCCAATGATTATTGGGTTGAAAATAGATTGAAACGATTGCGTGATCCATTATCAATGACGAATAAAAATTTTGAGAAGTCGAAGTCGAAGAAGGATGTACATTCATTTTCTAAAGTCATTGTGAACCCTCCCCTCCCCTAAAAAATGTAGAAAAGTTGGGTCTATAATATCTTTCCTTACAGTACATTTTTTTAAAAAAATGATTAGTGTTCATCATTTTGTGATACAAAAAGGGGTGAAAAGTAAAACACATGTAATTACTGTTATCTATCAAATGTTCATTTTTTTAATGTATTAGTTGGATTTTGATTCATAAATTTTACTATGATGTAACAACTCGCTATTTTAAAACGAACTAGGCAGAAATAAAATGGAATGGCCATAGTCATGTTTTGGAAAGGAAATAATAATCTTAAAATGGGGAAAAATGTTGAGACCCCTCACATGATGCCCTAAATTCCCTGACACACTATTTACTATATAATTAAGGTAATATTACCCCCTGATACTTTATTTATAATTAATTTTACCCCTTTTTCATCCTATGTGACCACTCTACTTTGGGCCCACGTAGATCGAAAAAGGTAAAGAAAAAATTCGAAGATAGGCATGTACTTTATCCAAATACTTTGAAGTTGGTGAGGGCAATCTCTGGACGGAATGGTTATAAAAGAATCTCTGGATAGGTTAGCAAATAGGCAGAGGATGCTCACGTTGAATATGCTAAAACTCTATGGGGGATCAGATAAGAAAAGACTTAGGAGCGTTGGTACAAAAGTGTAACGTGTGTTAGTAATGCAGGAATTAGTAATGCGGATATTAACAATGGATTACTTATTTTATATCAATTATTTGGTTCATTGTTTTCCACCTAATCTTGTGTTTGGATTAAAATTCTACAAAATATTTCATTTACCTTTATTTGAACTATGAATATCCTTAAGATTAGCTCGTTGAATTTCAATTTTTTTTGTCTCTCCCCTGAATTGATTTAAAATTTCCCAGTTAGAAGTTTTTCTTCTTCACCAACTTACAGTTCAACATTTTTTTTGAATTTTTTATTTTTGTTTTTTATTTTCGATGTCCGATACTTTGGAAGATGCTCCGTTATTAGTGATTGAAATTACCGGATTAATACCTAATATTATTGTGTTATGATTCTGCCATGATTATTGGGTTGGGAAAATAGCTGAAGATGGTGATCCATTATCAATGACGAAGAACAAATTTTGAGAAGTTAAAAGTCAAAGAAGGATGTACATTCCTAAAGTCATTGTGACCCCCCCTCCTTAAAAAATGTAGAAAAGTTGGATCAAATATTCTACTACATATTATTTTATCAAAAAAAAAAAGATTAGTGTTCATCATTTTGTGATACAAAAAAGGGAGAAAAGTAAAGCATATTGTTAAATACCGTTATCTATCAAATGTTCATATTTATAATGTATCTAGTTGTTTTTGATTCATAAATTTATCTATGATGTAACACCTCGCTATTTGAAAGAACTAGAAAGGGAAGTTAAAAATTGGAATAGTCATTTTTGGAAGAAAATAAATAATTCCTTGAAAATGGAAAAGTATAAGGTACCCCTAACATATGCCTAAATTCACAGATACAAACTTATACATACTAAGTTGAAGGTCATATTACCCTTAAAATAATTATAATGAAATTTCACTCCCTTTTTAACCTACGTGAAATTACTCTTTTGGGCCCCACATAGATCGAAAACTGGTAAAAAAAAAACTTTGTATGATAGGCATTGTCATTCTTTTATCAAACAGTTTGAAGCTGGTGAGGCTAATCTCTTGGGACTAAACTTGGTAAAAGAAACTCTAGACAAGGTCTAGGAAATCAGGCATAGGATGCTCAGAGTTCAAATAAGATAAAACTCTAATGGGTATCATAGAAGAAAAGACTTAGGGGTCGTTTGGTACAAAGATTAGTAACGTTGCGGTTAGTAATGCAAGTAATTCAGGAATGAGTAATGCGGATATTAACAATGGACGACTTATATTATATCAATTATTTGGTTCATTGTTTTCCACCTAATCTTGTGTTTGGATTAAAACTCTAAAAAAACTTTTATTTACCTTTATTTGAACTATGAACATCCTTATGTTTAGCTCGTTGCTAACATCCTTATATTTTAGAACTCTAAGAGTATGATCGGCGGCAGTACTGGAACCGGAACTACTGGATCGGTAGTTACCTGAACCGACACGAAACCGGGATCCGACAACTGGAACCGTACTGGAACCAGGATGGACCGGTACCGGTAGTTCTAAAATTTTTCCCTGTTTCCATCCCGTTACGCCAGGGAACGGGTACGAAACCGGACGGGTATGCTGGCGTGACTAGTATTTTTTAAAATAATTATTTTAAAAAATAAAATCAAAGTAAAATCAATTAAAATAGTTTTTTAAAATTTAACAAAGTAAGACTTGTCAAGTTAATTATTGAGTTTATAACATTCAACCGATTTTGAAAGTTGTGAACGAAATTTTAAAAATTGAAGAGACTTGCAAGTTTTAAAGTTGAAAGTTTGATAGTTTACTAGTTTGACTATAATATGTATTTTATAAATTTGAAATTTTATGATGTTAAGGAAATTTAACAAGTTTTTAAGTGCAAATTCAAATTTAAATGTCGAAATTCTAAAGTTTGAAAATTTTAAATTTGAACTTTAAAATTTAAAATTCAAAATTCTAAAATTTAAACGTTGAATTTAAATTTTCAAACTTAAAAGTTTGAAAAGTTTACAATATGCACTTTTAAAGTTGAAATTTAAAATTTCACAATAATAAAAGACCTTCCCCCCCCCCCCATTTAATACAATAATCAAAAAAAATTAAGGCGAATAGCCTAAAATTTTTATTAATATTAATTTATCTTTACCATGTGATTTACAAAAATATTAGTTGAGTATTAGAAGACTTAAATCCACACATTCCACCTTCTAGAAGGGTTTTGTTGGAATTAAGATCTCGGCTTGTCCATACTCATACTAATATTCGGTGATAGATCGAGATTCCTTTCTTAATTATTTAATATTTATAATTAACTTGATTAGCAAATTGTTGAATAGATAAATCTCCATTGCTTCGACCCCGGTATCACTATAATCTTGCATGTATTCATCAACGTCACTTTGAAAGTTGGTCGGTAGTGGTTCCTGACCCAATTCTTCTATCGGCAATAATAATCTCTCAATAATACGATTCTCCAATCTATCCGTTGCTAGTGAATGTCTATAAATCTCCAATTTGAAAACCATTGCTGCACTAAAAATTTGCTTTCTGCAGCTACTTACAAACGCTTTAATAGATAATATATCTCAACCATCGGTTGAAAATTGAAATCATTGCCGTGATTTGGCTTCCACCTGCTAGAAACATCTTAAGTAGGTTCTGATTTTGATTAAGATTATGCATCAAAAAATCATTTATAATGTGAGAACGTTCAAAATCGGAAATCAAAATACGCATGGATATTATCTTATTAAGTTTACTCCTAGAACTTGTCTGGTTCAAGATAATTGATGAATTGATTAGAATGAGATATGTCCATAAATTTTCTAGCTTCAAATTAGCTTCTTTAACTTCTTGACAACTGGATTTTATTATTAAACTATTAGTAGCCAATGTAAAAGATGATTGTTATAAACATCCTAATGCACCATACATCTTTGTAACGAGGGTTTAACAAAAAAAGCCGGTTAAATAAATTTGAGAAATTTGAAAAATAATATTTTTTTAAATTTCGCCAATATGTTTTGAATAGTTCTGATATCTTGGTTATTTGTAAAGTTATTTAGTTTAGAATAAATAGTATAAATATCATAAAAACAGTACAATGATGGACTATCTTTAAAAAGTACCCTCTTCTTTGGTAGTGTTGTTAATTTTTTTTAAAAAATCGAGGAGTTCATGTATATCATGCAAATCCACTAACATCGAGTGTATTTGACCTATCTGAATTATGAGGCATTCCCCCACAACCATTTGTCAGGGTTCTATATTCATAAGTGGCCATGAGCACTTTCATATAAAAGGAATTTCATTAGTAGACACTCTTTGAATTTTTCTAGCGGAAGAGTATATTCCCCCCAAAACAACCGATTTTTTAAACGCTCTACGGCCTAGATTTAACTTGACATGTTAATATAAAAAGGACATGCATTTTAAACTTTTCTGCAACCATCATCATACATTGTATACCCATCTCTAACAATCAAATCTAAATGCGTGCAGTACACCCCTAATATGCTAATTCATCACCATAAATAGGACAAATGCTGTAGCTTTGCACAATTTGTTTCAACAACAACCTTATATTTGAAGGGCATATCTAGGTTTATATTACAATTAGTTATCACATATCCCATAACTGGGTAAAATATCTAAAATAAATGAGCTATATAAAAAAACCCCGAGAAAACAACAAATCAGAATACAAAAAAAAGAAAAGAAAAATCAAAAAAACGCCAAAAGAAGCACCCCCCCCCACCCCCCCCATTTTTTTGCACTTGCACACACTTAATAACTACAAATTCATTTTTCCGTAATCCAATTCCATAAATCCAATGTTCAGTAAAAATTCCAAAATAATCATTACCGTTTATCTCCTACGACCCATATCAGAGGTAATCGATCTTACATTATTATAAAAAAAAACAGCAAGCTAATGATATTTAAAAATGTTGTGCTTGGTAATTCAAATACAACCTTTATTGTTTTTTTAACTTCTAGCAAAACTTAAAAATAACTGGACATATAACAATTGAATATAATGTATAAAAACGAGTTTTAAGAAAATTAAATGGCTAACCCATAACAACATATCTAATGCCGGTCTCAATATCTTTTCTCACTATACGCAAAAGAGGTAAATAGCGCAAAAACATTAGAAGGAGTTAATGTGTTTGTACATTTTTAGAGCGGCATACTCCTACATTTTCAGGAAGGGGGGTAACGTTTTTTAGCTTTCGGGCTACCGCTTTAGCATGCAATTTTTTATCCAACAAGGCATTAACTGATTAATCAAATGTCCCGCGCCACAGGATTTACCAGCAGTTTTATGATTTAATGTATATTTAGATTTATAACAAATAGCTTGTGTTTTATCTTCATTTTGTGTCATAAATTGACTCACAACCAATTTTTTAGCACGTTCTATCTTAGGCCTAGGATGTACGGGGGGACCAGGGATAGAAAAACGAAAGAGAGCGGGATTAGGAACGGGACTAGGAGTAATAGTAGCCATAGGTGGCTCAGTTTCATCATTATCATCATCATAAAAAGTAGGCGTATCAATATAATTCAGCACTGTTCATATCATATAAAATCTAGGGCAATTCATCATCAAAATTACCAAACTGAATTTTAAATGTTCTGATAAGGATCTCTATACGAATTACTATCAATATTAAAAACAAAATCATTAACGGTGTATAATCTCCGATTCATTTTTACTATAGTAGATTTTTATTTTAGATCTAGACGAAACTACGGGTGTTTTGGGATTATCGGAGGATGTAAAGGTTAACATATTCGAACATGCTCCAATAGCCTTTTTTAACCTTTCTTTTGTAAAACATTTTATCAGAATCCATATTCAAATTATACCGCGAGTAAAGTAGATAAGTACAAAAAATAATTCAAATTAAATAACTTAATCCACAAAATGAATAAAAAAATTATTGCAATATAAATGAACATGACCCCAAATTATAAGTTGGAAGCATGTACGACATATCTACTAAAAAGTAGACGGTTAGACCGCCGGACGCGGAAGTGAAATGAAAGTGACTTTTGAAGCTCCAAAAAAATTTTCAAAGACCAAAACGGCAAAACCGGAATTTCGTAAAATTTGAAGAGATTAGATATTAGAGAAGTAGAGAGTTGAGAGTTGAGAGAATAGAAGATGATCTTGTGAATTTGTGATTGAAAAGAATGAATGTTTAGGGGTATTTATAGGTAAAAGAAAAGGTTTAAAGTGTAATTTTTACAACTTTGGGGTATTAAAAAAGTTAAGGGGAGGGGGGCGTAAAGGGTGTAATTGGCTAAAAAAATTGGGAAAGAGTCGTTTGGGGCCCCACTAGCCGTTACCCAACAGCTTTAAAACAGTCAAATATTTTTTTTAAAAAAATTACTTAACTGGACTGGACCGGACCGGGATTTACCGGTACCGGGACTCACCGATAAAACCCGGTTTTCGTCTCGTTACTTGTTCCGAAACCAGACATAACCGGTCCATACCGGGATAAGTCGGAACAGAATCGGACCGATAACGGAATGGGATGGGCCGGACCGATAACGGACTGGGATGGACCGGAACGGTATCCGGGAGGTACCGTTGCCAGCCATATCTTAGAGTAGTGAATTTAATCATTTTTATTAGTGTAATAAGTAGTATTCTTTTTCTCTAAAATACCCATAAGAATTTTTTGGAACACTAGCTCCTAAGCACTGTTCATGATCCTAAATTGGATTGTGACATGAGAATACAAGGAATTAAATTTATATAAATGAGAATTCCACAAAGTAAAGGGTATATTTGCTCCACTAATAATTCAGAAGCAACAAAAAATTTTCAAAATAAATGGAGACAATATATACAAGAAAAAGTCACATTAAAAGCTGAAAGGTAGTTATCACAAAATCCTCCACAGACCAGAGGACAAAAACAAATCAAATTGATAATGGTTCAATATCTATTTCTCATTGTTATAAAGCTTTACTCCTGTAAGATCATCAGAATCTTGTATTGCATTGTTATCATTATATTGTTCATCGTTATGTTCCTCAGCTTCATCAACTAGCTATGCCTGGCGTTTTTATTCCTTCTTTTTATCAACATATATTTTATTTCCTTCCCTTACAGCATCCGGGAATTGTTTACACGGTGAGACGTCCCTGCAAGTTACACTTTTTAACGAAAAGTTACACTCAACTTGCTCTTTTCCTATATTTCCAACGCAGATCAGCAATTTTTCAATCTCGGTTAAAGATCAAAGAAACATAATCAACAAGATAATCAAAGTAATTGAACTAACCAGTAGTAGTAAAAACGAAGAATACAATACTGTGGAAGTACAAGGAATAAAAGTAATAATGAGATATTTGACCTTAAACTTGGGTTTGCACTGAGACTTCTTCTTGGTTGCGCTAGTAGTTGGTTCCAACTTGAATGTAGACCCCTCACTGTCATTCAATATTTTGTGTGCTTATTTCCTCCACCATTTCCATAGATCACTGGAGAAGAGTCATCATCATCTTTTGTGTCATAAAGTGGAAGATTATCCACGATATGTCTGCAGTAAGAAAGGCAAATTGAAATAAATATCCAACACATGTATTGGCTAACTCTGTCCACCAAGGCTTGGACACATGAAAAGAAATCACCTATTTTTGTTGTCTCCACTGGGATATGAACCCGAGACATCAGGGAAATTCCTCACTTCATTGACCATTACATGTTTCTTACAAGGAGGAAACGAAAGGGTAGCTACTAGGTATGAAACATAATAATAATAGCATTTAAGCTTTCCCATTCCTATGATCCTTGACGTGGTACTGCCAAATGAACCTTACTACTGGTTTGACCAATCAATTGTTGGCAAGTCAAGTAAGGAAACGTCAGTTCATTTTGTCCAGAAATATCATTCGGCCTATCTATTATTTGACAAACAAAAGAAGTGGGAGTAAGAATAAGGGAGGAGCAACTCTTCTCATACTTCGGCTAATGAGAAGATCTATTACTTAGCCGTTGCCAGTCACATTTATATATCTCACTGAGGTTTTCATGGAATCACTAATCAAGTTAACCGAACAATGATTACCTATTATCCCCTTCTTCCATGACATTTCTGCACTCCTGAGCCAACTTCCTAGATAAAAAGGTGAACAAAAGAATAAGAAATGGGATTGGCAGACTCTTATCGAATTTAGAAGCATCTATCAAAAACATTAATCTGTGTTGTCTAATTCTGGAAAGAAGGAAAAAGTGAAATGTCGCTATAAAGGGCATTCTAGATATAACAATCCACAAGAAACATAAGTTACCTTATATCCTTGAGATTTGGCACCCAAAAAAAGAGAACAATTTGCAGCTCCACACAGATAATGAAAAGGTGCACCACCATAGAACTCAAGGTTATAGTTATATGAAATCTCCAACGGATATATCTTTCTTTGCAAATATTCCTACCCTTGTATCCCCTAACACTATCCATTTCCTGGTTTCACAATTTGGTTGGCTGGAAAATTCAGGAACACATAGTATCATAGTACTATCAATCAACATCAGTTAACGGACTTACTTCAGTTTTCACCATTATCACTAACTGAATTTCATACTCACTATGAATGATTAATGAACTTGCTAACTTACCTTCTTGGTATCATCAATGAAATCATTCGCGTTCAGTGACATGATGTATGCTTCCTTTATATATGCACAAATCAATATGAAATTAATATTATTGATCGATCTGTAGATGCATTGATAAAATCTCTATTGTCAATAATTACTATGACTTCATAAGCCAGCACCCTTTTTCTTTGCTGCTTCAGATTATAGAACTTCTCCCACTATTCCATGAGTGAACTTTCCAGCCTCACAAGTAAAGAGAGACGAAGAAGTGGTTGATAATCATAGAAAATAGTAATTACGAATATTCAAGGAAAATAGTTCTTCTCAAAGGCTTCGCGATAATTTTTAAAGAATAGTTAATTACGAATAGTATTAACTCTGCTGCTTCAGCAATAATTACCTTTATATTCTCATCAACTGAAAGAACCCAACCACGCCCTTCAGTCCTAAACAATTTAGTTTTTGCATATTCACATTTCTGGAATCTCTGCGGACAGCAAGCAAACACTTCAAATCATGGCATTGAGTAGAATCTACCATTAGTTATTGACACAGTATCCTCAGTGAAGTAGATGAAATGATTAATTTATGTGAAGAAAGATTTTCAACTGTGAAAGAACTAAATGACAAGCAACAATTTTTCATTATTTTCATTTACAATGGAATATTTGAAGGGGAACCTCGGAGAAATGGTAAAATTGTCTTCGTGTAGGTCACAGGTTCCAGCCATTGTAGCAGCCACTAATGCTAGCATCTACATCACACCTCTTGGGGTGCGTTCCTTCTACGAACCCAACTAAAATAGAATGCTTTGTATACCGGGCTGTCCTTTACTAGTGCTCGAACAAACCACGTTCAACCAAAAAGAGATACCCAGCTCCTCAGCCGATTTGCTAGATTTTCACCTTGACATCTAATGGTTCTTAACACGCTTCATCGCCACAAGGCCACACCCTCAATGATCTATTAAGGATATTGCATATACCAATTTGAACAATTAGCCGTATATCTATACGACAAATCTGGATGCATCATAACTATAATAATCAAGGTAAAGATCGTATGCTCCACTCTAACAACACAAATAACTGACTTCTAGAATTTATTGCTAACATAGAGACATGACTTGACAGATTTACTAGCGTGACATTACACATTGTCCACGTTAGTGAACATTAAATATTGACTTGACATATTAAATAATGTGAAATTACACATTGTCCACGTTAGATGTGTCACGTTTAGCATGATGTAGTGCTCATGTTAGACTTTGTCAGAACAGTTTACAGTATGGAATTGGCCCGAGTCAGCAATACTGATCCCATGAAAGGTGAAAGAAGAGAAACAACCAATGGATATATAAAGAAATAGATGCTTGAAGCAGTTTGTCATAGGCCTCAAATCTGATGATTCATCTCAAGAGGGTGGAACAGGAAAAAACAAATATGATGGGGATGCTAAGACAAAGGTTGATTTATAACAGACTTGTAAGAAAAGAAAAAAAAATTCGAGCAGAAGATTAGCTACTTCCATCCATTTAAAAGTTCCTTATGCCAGATTGATATGAAGATGTCTTAGAGGCTAATGGGGAGGAAATTAATAGAACAATAGTAAGAATTCTTTTTGTGTATGAGGAAGAGTCCCATGACGCGCATAGAAAAAGATAGCATTAGGAGACTGATTAAGAAGAAAATTGCAGAAGTAAAAGCATAGAAATTCGACAAGACAAGAAACTGGATAAAGCTCCGTCACATGAAATATATGGGGAATATCATGTGGAAGAGTTTGCACCCATGCACACCGTTCACGGATGATATAATTTGACCTTTTGAGGATAACTTGGCTGAATAGTTGAAGGACATAAAAGCTTTTCTCACAATTAGCATCCTTTTCTTGTTGTCTCTTTCTTTCTTTTTTCGCTTTTGTCAATAGTCTTCTAGTTCGTTTTTTCAATAATTAAGGGGCAACCAGAAAAGCAAAATTTTTGGAGTTGGAACTCGACATCAAGATGTTGATCAAAGGAAAGAACAACATAACTAGTACGCCCTTTTGACTTCTATAGAAGTACTTTTGTTGGGTTTTAAAAGGTGTGAACAAAAAAAGAAGAGTTGAGACATTTACGAAGAGTTGCGACTTTGATGAAAAGTTGCGATTTATATGAAGAGTTGTGAATTTTATGAAAAGTTGTGACTTTTATAAATTGTGGTGACCTTTCCGAAAGATTGTGACCATTTTTAGTAAAGCACAATAAGAACTTTTTCATACTAGTCTTTGTTTTCTATACAATGAGGGATTTCCTCTCATTTTAAGAACATAATTTTCTTGACTTCTTATACTACTACTAAATGTAGTATTTTAACTCGTCTTTACGATCTTTGAGTAGAGGGGGGGGGGGCGGGGCCGAGGCGCACACGTGGTTGATTAGATCCATACACTGCTGAGTAAGATCGTTCTATCCTGGGAGGATATATTCCATTAACCTCGCGTTCTTGACGGGAAAAATTCCTGAAGGGGACATTCTGCATTCAGTAAACTCGATTTCTTTTCAAACAAAAAAGAAATAAGAAAAATATTTTTATACTTGTTTCTTATTTTTTTTTGGTGTATTTTTCCTATCTAGGTTAATTTGCTAGTTTTTAAAATACGTCCTTTAATACTTTTTTTCCTATCAAGTTCTTAAAGTTTTTTTGGTTTCCACGTATCTTTGATACAAGATGAATAACTCTAAGTCCTAGGAATAAAAGAATGAATCACAAAATCTTAGGAAATTAATTATATTATGGCTATTTCTTGTATTCTACTGATGAGAGAAATATCTCATAGAAGTAGACGATTGACTTTATTACTTCTCGAGGAATTTGGTGCTATTTTGTTTAGCAGTCAAAATGAATTATGTACTAGAAAGATTTTTTTTTTTTCGATTAAGAATTACACCATGTAACCATCTTATTATTTATCTAAAAGAATAAATTTGTCTAAAATTACAATTTGATATTTATTATTAATGTCTTTTGGAAAAGAATCCGCAACCATATTGAATGAAACTTTTATATTGACAAAACGTTTTGTATATAAAATTTGCAGAATGAGCAGATGCACATTTTTTTTTGATAAAATAGGTGTCAAACATGTTATAGTTGGAAAAGGATACTATTAAAAATAAAATTATTTCGTGTGAGTACTCATGTAATGGTTCACATTCTTTTTGAAGACTTGCCAAATTACTTTTGGTAGTTTTGTATCTCCATTGAAATTTGATTGTTTCTGATTTTTTGTAGACAATCCTTTGTATTTTCACTCTAGATACATTAGACTTATTCCAATTGATTTGCAAAATATTAAACTTCACATAATACGTTAATGTTGTTCTTTTGATTTTCTATAAACTTTACTGTTAGATAGAAAAAAACTGAACAAACATGACATTGAGTAGAATCTCACATTAGTTATTGACACAGTCTCTTCCGTCAAGTGGATGAAAATATAAATTTATTTGAATAAAGATTTTCACTAAATGACAAGAAACAATTTTTCATTTTTTTCGTTTACAATGGAATAACTTAAGGGGAACAATGGAGAAATGGTAAAATTGGCTTTGTGTAGGTCAGGTTCTAGCCATGGAAGCAGCCACTAATGCTAGCATCTACATCACACATACCACCACAAGCCGTTCTTGTTTTGTCGTCCGTTCTACAAACACCACTAACCTTTGTAGTGTTGTTGTCATCGGGCTAAACCCTTAAGTTATAAAGAAGAACTTGAGCAAATTATGCAATACATCAACTCTTCTCCGGAGCACCATGTTCAAAATCAAACCTAGAATATCACATTCCCACAACGGATCTATCTAGATTTACACCTTAAAGATCTAATGGTTCTCAATACACATCGCGCCGACTCCAGGCCATACCCTCAATTTATATATTAGGATATTGTCCAATATAACAATCATAAAAATTAACCATATATCTTATACAACAAATGTAGATTCCATTAATATCACAATCAAGGTAATGGTCGTATGACTCCACTCTTACCACACAAATACCTAAATTTCTCAGAATTATTTTGAACACGTAGAGACTAAGTACCTTTGACAGATTTATATAGCTTGAAATAAAACGAAAAGATAAGTTTAGACACTTACTATGGACTTGAAATATCAAAAAATGTGACATATACATCTGTACCCTGTAGAAGGTGTAATATGTATTCTCAGTTAGACTATTGGGGATAACAGTTGTTGCAGTATAAAATCGGCCCACATTGAGAAAAGACCGATCCCTGAAGGTGAAAAAAGGAGAAAAAACATGGACGCATAAAGAAATAATGACAGGAAGCTTCTTGTCATAGGCCTCCAATCTGATGATTCATCTCAAGAGGGTGGAAAAGAAAAAAACACACATGCTACGACAAAGGTTGACTTATTAAAGGAACGAACAACTGGTACGCCTTTCGACTTCTATAGAAGTGCTTTCTAGTTCCAAATAAGTGTTCTATAAAAATTTGTACAACCATATAAGTTGATAAATTAAAAATATAATTCGTCAAGAGTTAATAAAATCATATTAAAAATAATGATTAACTATAAATTAGTGAGGCTTGGCCTTTTTTAGAAGGTAATACTTATATTAAAATAACACTAGAAAAGGTAATGGTGTGACATGAAATTTGTCAAAATAAAGGTTCGAAACATGAAACTGTTTCTCTTTTTCTCAACATAAAACTGTAACACAAATTTGATGCACTACAAACAAAAAATTTGTTATAAGTCCAGAAAATTATTAAACAAATCATATAATGTACCTGATTCCACAATTTTCACCACACTAACAATATCCTTGTGTACGCTCACTTCTGGTCTGTACATACTAATCCTCCTTTGACCACGAGCAGGTTTCTGGATCATTGACACCTACTATATATTTCCATTCCACAAAAGCGACACCAGTCCTCGTACTTTCAAGTTTCTTCTTATTATTTGACATTAGAAAATAATTAAATTAAAATGACTACCAAAGCCATAATAGTGATATTCGAAAAATTTTTAAACGCACAAATCAAGGCACACTCTTTTCAAGGTAAATGTTCTCATTTCGCGTCATCTCCCTCCCTCCTTTTTTGTAATTATTTTGAGATTTAAGTTAAGAGATAAGAACCGTTAATCATGGAAGCCGAAAATCTATGAACCACATAATGAAGAAGTAGATAGGTCACAAAATTATCCTATAGAACTAAGAAAAAGATGAACATAAGAATTATAAGAATTATTTGTTTCAACTAGAAAAACATGGACAAATAATAATAATATGGATTTCAAGTTTCTTGTTTTAATTATTTCATTGCCGATGAAATTATATCGCATGACATCCTAGGCAGATCATGCAATAAGGTACACTAGTTAAAGTTTACTCTCTTAAAACAAACAAACTAACAGTTTAGATTGTGTGTATAATCAAATATACTATCAAACTGATTTCATCAGTCCTAAACACAAGTGTATGAAAAAAGCTTTATTTTTTAAGGATTATCAAATAAAGTAATGCATTATTGTTAAGTAGGCTACACAATTATACATGAGAGAACACAATGTGTCTTCTTGTCCCCCCTTTTCCTTCATTGGCAAGTCTTTGCGAGACTTACTCCGATGAGAAAGAAAAAAGAAGGCGTCAAAAACCCTCCCCTGAACAAATCCTAGACACTCTAAGACATCCTTTTTCAAACCTGCTCCCATTTTGATTTAGAGTCAAGAACTAAATGACTCGAATAATATGGTCCCTATTTCACTCCCAAAATAAAAGGGGTGATCTTGTAGTTCTTGGTATGTGAAGATGCATTTTTAGGTTCTCCATTTTATTTTCCCATTGAGGCCGAACCTAACTATGTGCTCGACAGATAGTTGTTCGTACACTAATAAGGAATGTATGAATTCTCAAGAAGTGAGGATTTGTGGTGGTCCTCTCGGATCTCATGAGTGAATCAGAAGTTGGATCTACATTGGATATTACCAGAATCACCCCATCTATATTCCTTAGGAGAACTTTGGTTTCAAAGTCCAGTTAGAACAGGAGGATTATGCCACACTAATGTGCCTTGGATGATCCATATCTCAGGGTTAGACGCCGATGAGCACGATGAACTATCCATGTGGCCGAGAGCCCTCATAACCCAGGAACAATGACACAATTATCAGGGGAACACTCTACCACTGAGCTAATAGTCCGTCATGGAAGCCTCCCATTGGGGGGCCACTATGCCAAAAGAGAGAAAAACCCCATCCCTCTCTTTCCTTTTTTTGCCCCTAACATAGGAACGTAAATAAGAAGGTCCTATAAACTTGTTCTGACCAAGGATAATATCACATGAGCTTGGTCCTTATTTCACCATTGAAGAAAGAAAGAAGACTTCCATCTTCGAAGTTAACTCACACGTATTCTCTTTTTTTTGTGGGTGTTGTGCTAGGTGGTGGTTTGTGTGTGTGGTGTGGCTGTGCCCGCCCCTTTCCCCCCCCCTCCCCCCCCCCCCCTTCGCTCTCCTTGCGAAGGATCTGTAGACCCTTCTTGTTGACTACCTTGTTTACGACTTCAACTCCACATCATTTTAACAACCCTATCTTTTAGGCACTCCTCTCCTATACTTCAGGAATGGCCCGCATCCCTTTGGTGTGACAGTGGTGTGTACAGGTCCGATACGATTAAACATCGTTAGGGCTTGACCGTCGATTACTAGAATTTTTTATGATTTCCATTGATGCCTGCATTTCTTTTCTCTCTCTTTTTTCTATTTTCTCTTTTCTTTCGTCTTTTCAGTGAAAAATCTCCACTGCCTTTTATTTTACTCTTTTCTTTCTCTCTTTTTTCTTTCCTTTTTTCCTTTTTCTTCTCTTCTTCATCCTCATAACTTCAACTGTATTCCTTCCTTTTCCTTCTTTACTTTCTTTTTCTTCTAGCTGTAACGCTCACTTAATTCATTTTTTTTTGATTTGCTTTAAGGGCGTTGGGTTCAAACGATAGCTTTTTTTTTATGGTTCCTTTGTCTTTTAGTGTGGAAGTTTTTGTTTTATTCTTCTTTGTGTTTGTTGCAAAATTCGATGTGTTATGGCTTTTCTGTCTTCCTTCTTTGATCTTTCCTTCTTCTTCTTCTTCTTTTTTCTTTATCTCTTTCTTTTTCTCTCTGTTTTTCTCTTATTTACTCCTTTTCCTGACAGACGCATTGCCGCCTTCTCGCCTTGCGGCTGGGTTTTACAGGGGTTCGCGCCCCAGCCCGTCGCTGGATGCTACCCTTTGTACCAACTATTGTAGCACGTGTGTCACCCAAGGCAGAAGGGGCATGATCACTTGAAGTCATCCTCGCCTATCACCATCAGTCTCTTTAGGATTCCAAACTCAACGATTGACACTTAACACGAGGGTGGCACTCATTGTGGGACTTTACCGAACACTTTACATCATGACCTGACGATAATTATGCACCACATATATACGTGTTCCCAAAGGAACCCCTCTCTTTCAAGAGGATTCGAAGCATTTCAAGCCTTGATAAGATTCTCCACTTTATATATAATTTAACCACATGCTCCACTACTTGTGCGGGGCCCCGTCAATTTCTTTGAGTTTCATTTTTGCGAACATACTTTCCAGGAGAGATACATAACGCCTTAGCTAAAACACTGCACGATTCGATACACAAAGCGCCTAGTATCCGTATTTTACAACTTTGATTATTTGGGTATTTAATCCCATTATCTCCCCTAGCTTTCATCTCTCAGTGTCGGCCCAAATAGAATGGTTTCTCCTTTGGTCTTCTTTTCATTATCTACACATTGAATCGGTCCACCGAAAATTCCTCTGCCCCTACTATACTCCAATTTGATAATTTCCACCGTCTACTCAGGGTTGAGCCCTTGGATTTTATGACCGACATAAAAAGTGACATTCAGACGCTTTACACCCATTCATTGAAGAAAATGCTTGCATCTTCTGCATTAGTGAGATTGATGGCATAGATTTAGTCAATGCTTATTCCTCATATACCTTTATTTCATCTTCTTCGAGAAAAGAAGTTCACAACCCGTGGGGCTTCTACCTCCACATCGCATTTCTCTATCTAGCTTTCGTTAATTGCATAAAGTTCCCACTGCTTCCTACCGTAGGTGTCTAGGTCGTGTATTAGTCTCAGTCTGGCTGATCATCCTTTCGGACCAGCCACTGATCATCGCATTGGAAAGCTATTGCCTTACTAACTAGCTAATCAGACATGAGCCTCTCCTCGCGCGGATTCCACCTTTTTATCCTCAGAATATGCAGTATTAGTAGGTGTTTACAGTCATTGGGCCAAGGAAAAAAACAAGTACAAAGAGACACTTCGTACTTCGGATTTTCCTTGAACCAACAAGGAAACTTGCAGATGGAACACAAGAGACAGTTCATACCTGTGCTTTTTCTTGGACCAACAAGAGAAACTTTGTACATGTGTTTTTCTTTGGCCTACCATGGAAACCTTCAGATGAAACACAAGAGAGACTTTGTACTTGCGCTTTTCCTACCACTTATCTCAAGGTCGTATCTCATCATTCTATATACGGACGCCATTTCTACTATCCTTACCTAACTATATATGTTACTATTTGTAGGAGAAATGGGCCAACAGACTTTACACTACATCTGTTTGTTATGGGTCAACTGTTTCTTGAGATACTTAAGTGGTTTATGGGAATTTTTCATCTTAATGGAGTGAATGGATGCAGAGATGACTATTTTATTCTTGTGTTGAGATGGTATATCCCTAAAACTTGTTTTATTAGTTCTAATGTCATAGATGGTTTACATGGCAACGCATGAAGAGGTTAATTTATTTTTTTGTCAAAGTTTGAAAAATAACTACATTAGAGGGGAAAAACTGCTATTTAATATTTTGAAACCTAAACTATTTTTTGAAACACTCATGTCCGAGTCGAGTATCGCGGAATGACTATTAAGGATTTATGCAGGTTGAACCCAATATATTTGATGTTAGTGCAATTATTTGATTTTTTGTTTCCCTGTACGATATATAGTTCAAAGTATGACAGATTATATTAGACTAGTTATTAGGCTAAGGTTATGAAGTCACGATGTCATGACAGGGATCTGGAATCCGGATCGCAACCGGCGTCATTGACCTCTCAAAGGTCCAGAAAAGCCTCATCTTTCATTCATCTAGTTAAATTTGCCGGATAATTCAAAACTTTTATATGTGTGCAGTCTACATAACTTCATATAATTATTACTAGATACATCATATACTAAGCTCACCATAATAGAATAACCATCTAACAAAGATCAGATTCGAGCACGACGATGAATATATCAATAAAGAGTTTGCCAAATTATGACTTACAAAGCTTCGAAATTAAGGTGTGAAAGAAACGCTAGGGCCAACATCCACTAGTATGTCTAAAACAAATGCTAGACTAAATCTGTAGCATCTTCTAAATCATGAGGACCTACCAAGTCACGAGGGGCACCCCTCAGAAAGTGGTTCACGGAGTAATCACTACCTCCCATTCTAATAAGGAGCGCACATTGACCGTCTCACCTTTCGGGGTTTCCTCTAGCTCTGACGGAGCATAAGTCTACAAATCTGCTTCCTCATCAGGGTCGGCCCAATCTTCTGGATCAAATGTGGATACTTACTCATGTTACTCCTCTCAAAGAGCCACTCGATTAGAGAGTTGCAACCACCAAGCCTCGTCTGATGAGGCTGATAGCCAAGAGACTACCCGGTACTCTGCCCCGATTAGGGAGTTCTATGATTTTTTATGTGGCTACTCTAAAGATCCATAGATAGGCGGGCTAGACCTGCAAAAAAGGATGCATTCACCTTTATAGAAGTCCGGGGCTGCAAGGTTGATATTTCTGTGTCCACCATCCGTCATTTTCTATACGGGCCCCACCACAAGCACTAAATGGGCTCTTAGTACGCAAGAATTTTACTATAGGTGGGATACGGTGAAGAGTAGCACATTTTAGAGGAAGGTCGAACGAAATGAGTCAACCAAGAGATGGCTTGCTTATAATTTTGATGTTGATAGGGAGAGGACTGAGTAGGTGTTAGATCCCCACGGGATAATCAACACAACATACCTAACTTTTCTTGCAAAGTTTTTCTTATTGTTGGTCTTTCATCGACTGTCACTCACAAATATTGATAATGTCCTTAACTGGGATAAGGAAGTATTGGTACCATCTATGGGAGCGAGGTTGGAAATATACTACGCTCGGGTTCTTATACCAATGATACGTGAGAGGGTTTTCAAGACCTCTACTACTTACCCCTTTGCTTATTTGATCTTCAATCTTTGTTGGGAGACTGGGTCCCCATTTGGCATTGTGACGCACTGTCACCCGACGTGGATAGTCGACATAGGTCTCATTAAGGATGTGGTCAATGTAGTGGCGCCAAAATTTGATAAGCTTAAATTACACCACTTCAAAGAAGTATAAGTGGTCGTAATCAATTAAAGAAACCACAGAGAGCGACCAAGATTGAGGCCCCCCTATTGAAAGAGAATGTGGTGGAGACGGTGGAGTTTGCCCAAGGGGGTGATTCTACTACATCAGAGCCTGTTGATTCCACTCATGCTGTATGCAGAGCCTCTTGATCGTCACGATCCACACTGCCATATACACTAATAGTTCCTTTAATTAGGGTACAGAGTTGGAGGAACAAATGGCCACCCTACTCCACCACATGCAGCCTTGGCTGCGGAAGTCTATGGCTGAGCCCAAGGACCAGATTGAGTAGAGGGTGGCTCAGCTTATGGAGCATAAAATTCAAGTATTCTATCAATGCCTAGATGCATTCAATCTTCATGTTGTAGCCCGCCTAAGCCCTACAATAGACCTCACTACTCTTTAGGAGGCGACTGATAGATTTTGTGTTGATGTAGATGCCACTCTAGTGATAAGGGGGATGGAGATGGAGAGTGTGCCTATAGAAAGTTAACACTCAAGACGTTCAAGTATGTCTTTATGGTGCCTACCATGTTTGGACGTGTTTTATGTGTGAATTTTTTGTGAAACAAGCATGGGAGGTAAACAAGTTGTTAAGGTTTTTATATATGTCAGAAATACCGTGGTACGACTTCCTAAGGGCCCCACAAAAGAGATCAAAAGAAGGATCCAAGGGTTGTCGAGACAATGCCATAGCAATGTCAATCAACGAGCTCAATTCACGCCTCGTTGGTGGCCTGACGCCCCGTCGATAGGGAGGCATCAATAGTCAATTACCTTGGGGAATTCATGCCACATGACAACCTCATACCTAATCAAAGAAGGGCACAGAACGGCCCGTTGATGGACCAATGCTCGGGTGTTGGCTTTGCGATCAGGCTGGTGCCACTGCCATACACGCTGTCGATTATTGGGGTGATTGGAAATTCAATCCACGTGCTATCCTGACCCTAGGGGGTTTATATAAATATTTTTGGGTATATTATATTGATTAAAACGTGAATATCCCATACCCAATCATCCCTTCAAAATCAAACCTCCCTCTCCCAAAATATTCTCTCTAAGAACATCCATTGAAGGTGAAGTTAAAGCTCAATTTGTAGATTGGATTCTCATAGCTTATTCGTAATTTTTTAGAGGTATCAACGATACAAAGGTATAGTGATCTTTCATCTTTATGTAACCTTTCACTTGGAGAGTTAATCTCAAAGTATCAAAAGAGATTTCATGATAAAATTCTTCTTTTACAATTTATCCATGGGTTCTTTCTAAAAATATTTTTAATGGCTAATCATAATAAATTGATGTTAATGTAATTTTTTGTAACATGATTTCAATCCAATTTCATTGATGAACCCAGTCCCTTCCCCAATTTGATTACCCTTGATGGCTATTGGTATCATACTTTTTATTAGTTTGAATTGTGATTCTATTACTTGATTTTTGTTATACCTACTTTTTTGTGTTTAATTGATGATGAATTGAATTATGAAGGTTTCCTGTGGATCCAAAGTCATGAGATTTGGAACATGCCTTAGTCTATAACGCTATATTTTCATTGTCACATAGAACCTTTCATGAATAATAGTGTAATTCGATTATGTTTTGTGGTTCTTGTATCGAATGCCCTAAATTGATAATCTTTGAAATATGATCTATAATCCATGGAGTAAAATTTGAATAAGGTCAATGCCTTCTACATTCTAAGCTGTTAATGATGTGTTGGTACTAGTTTGTAGCAGGCCTTTTAGTAGTTTTTCATGACTTCAATATTTTTATAAATGTTTTTAGCTACTGCGAGTATACTGAAATAGTGATGAAAGAGTATTATGGTATGATGACCAAAGGGTAAAGGATTGGTAGAATGCTCTAAAAACCCTTCTGCTTCTTTCTCTTAACTTCTTTATAGTAATGTTGATGAAGCCTTGTATGGCATTGTGCGGTATGGCCCACTTATTGTGGCGGTGTTTATTTTACTATAATTATATATGTATTGATCATTTCCTTGAAGTAAAATTGATGAATTTTAGAATGAGTGCTTAGGATGACAACCTTATGTTTAACTTGTGACTAGTTTTCTTCTCTAATTATGAATCCAGGTTATGTTACTATTGTTATGAGCATGTAAATAGTAATGTTAAGTTCATTTATAGGGGCTTCCATTATTGAAGTATGAAGGATTTATGAACCCTCCCCACCCTATGTGAAGGTGTGAGTAGCTAATGTTTGAAATCTTAAGCGTAATATGAAGTTGGCTTGTCTCCTATGCTAAGTTGTGTTGTGTGGTATATGCTTGAATTTGTATTGTGGTCCTAAAAGGGTGGATGCCTCAATTTCTTGTTGATATCCACTATGTTATCATACTGACTAAAATAATCACACCCTCACTTTTTCATGCATGCTTACAAGTAGTATAGGTCATGTTGTCTTAATGAAAGGTAGTTCTCCTATTCACTAGTGTATACTACTATGCATGTTAAGCTTATTTCTTTGAAAGTATGATATATTTTTCCTTAACTAGGAGGACATGATATGTGTACTAATATGGGCAAGGGTATGTGACTTTGCTTATCCATTGCACATGTGTGTCATGATAGGATAGTTTCTAGTTCTGGCTTCTATGTGCATGAATATGAATGTATGAACATATGTGACCTTAATGTGTTATGTGAAAGGATTGCTCACATATATGTATACACACACATTAATGATGATCTAGTCAATATAGGATCCTTGAAAAAAGTGCTCAAGAGTATCAAAAAGTAGATAGTGCTACTAATACATTCTTTGTCTATGTGAAAGGATTTCTCACATGATGTAAGTTGATGAACTTTCATCTATTACCTATGATCTAAGAATTTGGAAATCAAATCCTAAGCTATGTTTTATAAGAAATGAGCATAAAGTAATTTTTCCATTAAAGGGAACGAGCTTAGCACCGAGTGAACTTTATATTGAGTTCCTGTCCCTCCCCTATAATGTGGGAAAGAAGGTCTATACCCATAAATCTCATGGTGGAACATGGCCTCAATATTCATAAATAGGGTTCCATAAATTAATAACCACAAAATGCCCCTCTTGGCTTAAAAATATTGGTTTTCACATGTACCTCCAAGTTCCCTATACGCTTTCCCCCCCCTTTTCCCTGCTTGCCATTAGGATCTATCAAAATGATATAAACTAAAATTCTTGCATGTTTATCAGTTATACACCTTTGGCTAGGTAGAACACATTCCCATTGGGATAAGGCTCTACACACCAATTCCATGTTTAGGTTCCCATGGTCTTCGTGTCGGTAAAGGCTAGATTTTCCCTAAACGTAAAAATGACAATGTAAGTAAAGAATAAGATCCCTAAATAGGATGAATTGAGGTGATGTACTTAGTAAGGTGGAAGTAATTAACCCATCTAGACTTGCACAAGAAACTCTTTAGATGTTTCTAGGAACGGTGTTCTTAGGTGTCTGCTTATTATAATCTCATGTGCATAGGCATGGTAGTATTTGTCTATTTGTCATGAAAACATTTTCATGGTAATGCGTCTATGTGATGTGGTCTTATTCGATATGCATCTATGGTGAGTCTTAATGACTATAATGATTAAGTTTTGTGACATGATGAGATTGTCTTCACTTAACAGTTAATGTATGAAATTGAGGATAATTTGTGCTTCATGAAGGGTTTTCAGTAAGTATTTGTGTGTTATAGGGCTGACACATACATTTCCAGTAAACTAATATGGGGTCTGAACAAGTCTTATCTGATTATTTAATTGAAGTCAATATATGTGCAAATTAATGTAGCCTACTGTAAAGTCAATGGAGCCTTGACTTAAATGTCTCTTTGATAGGTTATACGTGTATGATGGTTGTGTTTCCCTGTATAGGTTGTAAATATGGTTTTCCTTGGGTCCTTAAGGTGATGCATTGCACCAAGTATGAATAGAGGGTTACTTGAGAGGTTAATGCATAAAAGAAAAGAATGCTCAATGTAAAGAAGGAAATAATTCATTATAAAGTGAGTTAAAAATTGACTTAAATTCTATATGTGTTTTTCTCTGATGTTTGACCTTTGAATATGTATATAGATGCATATGAATGATATAAATGCTATTGTATGAACGTTTTATGAAAATTTACTCAAAAAGGCATGATGTATGATTTCAATGAAATGGCCCTTCCAACTGTATGTTTTTGCATGTTTGCCATACTTAGTGCATTCTTGTACGAATCTTATTCTTCCCTACTTTTTACACAAAGTGCAGGTTATGGATGCTTAAAGGATGTTTAAAAATGGTGAGGATCTTGATAAATGATTCCAAGTTCAATAAAAGGAATCCTTAAGTTCAAGGATTTCCTACTCATGTTTACTAAGTTTTAAATAAATTTTATTCTTATGAAAATGTAGTAAGGGTCCATGTCCGAATGTACTTTGATGTTGTTGAGTCTAAGATGGCAAAAGAACTTGGACTATAAAATGTATTGATATTTTTAATAGATTATATAGATGAGTACTGTCTAGCATATGATGTCATACACAGAATGTTTTAAATGTTTCACGTAAATTACTATTAAAAATGTGATGAAATGATAACAATACGAACTACGAACTAAACGCGGGCTTGTATAAGACCTCCGAGAGGTCAAGTATGCCATGTTACCTCTAGGGGTGCTCTACGAATTTGAAAAACGTGGTTTCAGAGCATGAGGTTTTAAAAGTGGTTTAGGGTCCAAGTAGTCTCATATTGCCATGTCTGGTAGAGTTTCGTACCATTGGCGGTGAGTGGCAACATACCAAATGGTACGGGAGGCTATAGGACGATACCGTTTCCCTTATTCATCATTCTCATATCGTGCCATAGAACTTAGCCCTATAAGATCTCTCTTTTATGTTTTCTTGTCTTATGGACTTTTAGATGTGATTGCTTGAATGAGATTGTATCTCTATGCTTGAGAGAGAAAAGGTGAGTTTAAATTCTTATCTTTATTTTATGGTTTGATGAGTATGTCTGAAGGTGAATATTGGCATGTTTTGATGATGTGATGCCATTTATGGATAAGTATGAGATTTCTGTGAAATAGTATGTTATATTGAGAAATGTATGTCATTATAGGATTCAAGCGTGTTAGAAGTTATAAAATGAGTTTCTTTTTGAATAATGTGTTACTACCTATGGAAGCATGGCACCCAAAGATTAAGTGCTTAAAAGTGTTCAATGTTGCCTTTGTTATATGTGAGAAATCTCCATGATTGCTTTACATATATAGGAGTTCTTGTTAATTTTTTTGCATCTCGTAATGTCATGCTTTTCCCATCAATTGCCTAAATGTTGCATTTTGGGAATTATTTAAATTTATGTTCACTCTTATGCTTGGCATCTTATTGTATGATTTTTGGGAAATCGACTAAATTGTTCCTTGATTGGAAGTTGTTGAAATGTTTATAGAATTGATGCATATGAGCATTATACTTAATGTAAAAAAAAAGAGATTTGCTATTTGGAATGAAGAATGAGAGTCTGATGGCATGATGAGTGGTAGATATGTTTCTAACTTCTTATTGTGTTGTGAGTCCCTTGATGTTCTGGAATTGATGTTTTCCCCCAAGAACTGAAGGTAGTATTATTATCTTTCTAGGGTGATGATGTGGGTTTGATTGACCTAGAAGTTACCTTACTTTAATGTTGAAAGAAATGAAAGAGTCCTTAAGGCTAAGTCTCCTCTATTGTTTCCCCTAATGTGGCGTGACCTTCGTGTGTATTGTATTGTAGGAAAACTTATGTGGTTAAATAGTACGAGCTAACTTGATAATTAGGGGGGAAAATTTTTCTAAAATGACAAGGTGTAGAATACCTTGTTGTTCCTATGTTGACTTAGTGTAATCTCTTCTAAATTGGTAATCACCTTAAGTGATGAAAATGAAGGGTGTTAGTTAAGATCCTCTTAATGTTGGGTTAAGTTTCTCTTAATTGGGTTTACCCTAAGTGAGGGATGGTGATGAAGTAGTAAGGTTGTAGATACTTTCTGCCTTGTTTTTATATTTTTACTTGAGCTTGAAACTCATGATTTAACAGGTATTTGGCCTTACAAGAAACGTCATAATTTACATTGGCCATATAAGATTAGTATGACTTAGTCATTGGCAAATTATATTACATATTTTGGAAATAATATTGTTGGCCAATTTTATTGGCATAAACAAAACTATCAGTAAACCCGTATAATGGATATTATTTACTATCAAAGTCAATTAACTTCATGATATACTAGTGTAATCTTATCATTTTAAGCAAGCCAACTTTTAACATTTGATTAACTTATAAGTACAATTCAGTGCTTAGTTTTGCCAAGATATAAAGTTTATTTGGCATTGAAATTCATTAACTACATTTAATTATCATTCTTATTTATTCTTGGAAACATTGCATTCGAAACAATTACAACAATATCTACTTTAAATACACCAGTAATCGAAACCTTCATTCCTTTCAACAGTAAACCGAATTTCATAAATGACTTCAAACAATTTCATCTTCTCGAACACAATCAGCCTACGCCATTTCTTATATCATGTAAATGATACTGTAATCATAAATATCTAACCTATAGGTCTCATTCGACATTATCAAATCATAGAAACCTATACCTAATGATTAGTTATAACCACATACCAACAACATGCTCGAGATTTTGCATATACATGCTACTAGAATCGGAAATAAGGAAGAACGAGGGAGATTAACAAGTCGACATTTCATTGGGAACACCCAGTTTTGATTTTCTTGAATTCAAACTTTTGGAAACCCTCCTATGGACAGGAAAATTAAAAAAGCGAAAACCCGTACCCGTTCTTAACTGTTAATTGAATCTACGAAGATCACACCTATACTTCACTAAAATCTAAATAAAGAATTTCCTTGAAATCTCCTAAGAAAACGCGAGCGTATATTTTCTTTTTTCTCACGTTTGTTCACTAATTTTCACTCATGTTTGTTTCTACTTGATAAACGGGAGTCCTTGTTCTTAGAAATGAAAGTCTGACTAATTCAACTTAGGCTAATTAACCTAATTAAATAAATCAATTAGCGAATTACCAAAATGCCCCTCCTAAATTTACTTAAAATAGCATTTGACTTAGCAAAATTCTGAAAATTTTCTAAGGGTCACGGGGTTGACCATGAATTTACATTAATTAAGTATGTTGCTAATTTAATTAATTAAGTGACCTAGGTTAATTACTAAAGTACCACTAAGCCACTAGGACCATCACAAACCCCTTTGGACCATCCTAGGTTAGGTACTAGGATGATTCTTTAGTTATCTTACTCTACAGGTTACAACCACCCATTAGGTCTTACGATTTCGGGCATACTAGTTAGTTAATTATAGTTAGTACTAGGTTTATTAGCTAGTTAGGTAAGTTAGTTAGAACCTAGTATTAGTTAGGAATCTCGAGCCCACGTTTCTTGACCCAACGCGTGTCGGCCCGTTAACCGCCCTAACTGAATTTGAAGGGCTTGGTCTCTTGGTCTCTCGGTCGGTAGCACATGTTCTTTCACATGTGGTAGAACATGTGTGGCCGTGCACTTTACTAACTGTGCATTCTGTAGTTGCACTTGGAAAGTTCACTTCTTCTCCCAAGGATCCTCACTATGTCCTTCGACATTGCTTAATCTACATGATCATTTTAAATGATCATGGGTGTATGGATCCTAGCTTGACACTTGATGTCTCATACTAATAGTGTAACATATGAAATCCAACACAATGGATTCGAGTCGTCATTGAAGAGTTCCAATTCCTAAACAAGATTGAATTGTTTAGCAGTTTCACATCCAAAGTGTATTTAGTTACTTTTTAAACATATAAACTTCTAAACACCTTAATCAATATCTCTATCATGCATATCTTACTCAAAATTGGGCATTGGATACCAATGTACCCCAATACATATTCTTAAAACCTAATATACTCTTCACTACACAAGTACATATTCTAGAACGTTATATGAGCGTTGAATAAAGATCCTTGTACCAAAACTTTAAATCATTGTGCGAAAAATTAGGATTTCTTTTGAAGTGAGGGAACTAGTTACAATGTCGGAAAGTTGGTACCTTGGAGAGAAGACAAATGCTAGAAGTTTTTGTGCATGATGAGTTTATGTCATGGTGTGATCCATATGAGTTAGCTTGTCAAACGTGAGACCCTGAGCAGGAACTAAATAAATGAAAGACTCGTGATTCATAGCCATGTGATTGTGAAAGCTTAAAAAAGAATACTTTTGTGTAAGTGTGGTTTTGAGTCATATTGCGTCTCTTTAGAGCAAACAACCAATTTAAATTGGGGGTATTGATGCACCGTGGTTTCATGGTGCTTTGAATGCTTTTTAAAATAATATTTGTCTGTGTCTAGAGCCTCTTTATAGTAGTTTAACATGTTTTTATTTGTGTTTTTCATTAAAGATGTCCAGAATAAAAATGCATAAGGCAGATTGAAAATAGTGCAGAAAGATAGCCTACAAAGGCCATCGATGGCCTGTCTTTAAATCAAGGGTGCGTAGGTGGTGATCAACGATTACAGTTCAAACTGATGGAGAAACTCAGGGAAATCCGACAAGTGTGGAACTAGGGAAGGTATCGATAGTCCGTTGATTGATTAATGGTCCATCTATTTATCGATGGACCATACTAGCAGACCTTTATTTGATTAGAGATAGTTTCAGTACCCGAAGATAGAGAAATTCTAAGTATGGAACGACAGAGGGCATCGACGGACCATAGGTGCATCAATGGACCGTGTTGTTGCTCCGTCGAAGGATTCATAGAAGGTTCCATCTGATGTAGAGAAAAATATTTGAATATTTGATTGATGGAGGTAGTAGACGAACCATCGTTCCATCGACGGTCCGTCAGTAGGGATCGTCAATCAATGTCCCATTTTGAACAAACATTCCTTATTTCTATTCCTTTTAATTTAAGACAATGTTTTATTTAAATGGAAATTCAAACCTCATTTTTTTGGGGTTAGACATTTTTAGTATTATTCTTGTTTTGTTTGGAGATTGGTTCTTGCAAACTTTGGCATTAATTCAATTTCCGGATTTGGTTTGAAGATTTATGTTGCAATTTCAAGTTGATTTTATGGGTTTATTCTTATTGTTGAAGTAAGTTCACAATTTTTCCTTAAAATTATGAATTTTTATCTTTCTTGCATGGGTAACTAAATCCACAACTACGATTGTGGGAACCAAGGGTAATTAACAAAGTAAACCTATCTATTAAGCAATTCTCAAATAGGGTCGTGCCTTATGGTATTTCTTTGATAGTAGAGTCTTGTTAACGGTGGCCAAATGTTAGAACATGTCTTTTTTCCCTTTCTTAAACCAAGGGGGGGGGGGGAGGTTGCAAATAGAAAAAGAATTATCAACATAAGATGTCAGTGGATAATATTGATAGGTAGTGTCGATAGTAGAATTATGAATAACTAAGTCATAGTCGATTATGAGGTCTAAATTGAAGTAAGTAAGGGTTAGTATCGTATACACAGTAGTCGATTATAAGGTAGGGGTGGTAACATTTAAAATTCTCTGGATGCCGGAACAAGATATAAGAGGATAATAACTTACCACTTTACATCAAAATACTAGGGAGAATGCTATTGCTAGGATACGCGTTAGAACCTATGGGGAACATATATACCCTAGTAGTTCACAACTTGATAAAAAACTCACTTTTATTTGTTTCACTGTTAACTAGAAGTGGTAACAAGAAATTTGTTTCAGAAACCCCCCCCCCTCTTTAACTACTGTTTTCAGAAAAAACATTGGCAAAATAGACATATAACAAGTGTCCGTGGGGGGGGTCGACCTCAACCTAGTATTTGGGTTCTTCACTTGATAACCACGGCTAATACTTCTTTAGGGAGTTGTAATTTGAGTGTATCAATGTCAACTTTTTAGTATTTATGGTTCTTACGGTTGTGTTTGTTTTAGTCATGAACACTTCCTGATTTCATGAGTATATAGAGAATAGTCTTTTAACATAAAATTCTCTTTGAAGCGGGTTACACTTCACACTTACATAGGTGATTTGTAACCGTATACACTACTTGGTATAATCCCGCTAAACATAGCAAATCATTAAAAGCATTAAGCTTTATTAACTCATTACAGAGTCTAAAAGTGTTAATCTTGTTCCTGAACATTGTCTTCATCATGAGAATGGATTTAGTTGATTGAGAATGTCGAACTATTGGTCACAATGTTATTTTTTATGTTGAATGTAGCTCTTGGGATCTCTAGTTTCCTAGTTAGAGTTACCGTCATGCTGACTTATTTTAACCCGTAAACTCATTCCCTTATATGATATTTCAACCGCCTCTCTTACTAGGCCTTTATTTAGAAAATCTAACACATTGTTGCTTGACTTCACATAGCTAATTGTGATAATTCCACTAGAGAATGTTTTCTTATGTCATTATGTCTTTGTCGTAATACGTTAAGACTTATCAACGTACATGACGCTTCTTGCCCTACCTATTCTGCTTGTCTATCGCAAAGTATGCTGATAGGTCCCACTTGTTTTGGCCAAAATGGAATATCCTCTAGGGAATTCCAAAGCTATTCATCTTCTACACCAACTTATCTAGGAAATATAAATGTCAAAATTCCATTAGGGATCGCGCTATTACATGTCTATTGTATGATTTCCAAGACAATGCTGCCTACACCAAGTGTACAACAGAACCACTTGGGATTTTTACTCATTGACGCCGGTAATCCAATTGAGCACTATATCGTTCAAATCAAAAGTAATTTATTATAATGAAAACATGTAGTGGAGTGTAGTTTCAGATAACCCAACACCACGTTTCTTGTCATCTAGTGAATTGATAAGATACTAGAGATACGACTCATTTACTATTAGGAGAACATCTATATCTAGTCACGTAAAATTCATAATATATATCAAAACTTCTCAATATTGTTGCATATTCCAGTTGTGAGTTACTTTCACCTTCGTTCTTTAGATATGTCAAGCTTATATAAATTAGTGTTTTGACAACATTGAAACTCAAGTACATTAACTTATCAATACTCTTCCAATATAATGAGATTGAGATGATTCTAGTCCCTAAGAAGTTTTGAGAATCCTGATCCCTAAGATCAAATAAGCAACTCTTAAGTCCTTCATATCGAACATATTAAACAATATGCACTTAGCAACATTTATATCATCAATAGTTTTACTCATTATTAACATGTCATCAATAGACAAACAAACAATGATTTCATTTTTCGAAATGTTTTAATGTAAACATACTTATCACATTCGTGAATCTTGAATCCATTTTCAGAAATTGTTTGGTCAAATTTAGCATGTCATTGTTTGGGTGCTTGCTTGATCCCATAAAGCGTTTCTCTTCTTTACCAGGAACTACAAACACTTCGGGTTGTTCTATGTAAATTTCTTCCTCCAACTCTCCATTTAGGAAAGATGTATTTACATCCATTTAGTGGATTTTATGATCATACACTGTCACTAATTCTATTAACATCCAAATTAATGTGATCCTTGTCATTGGAGAGTATGTATCAAAGTAGTCCAGACCTTCTTTTTGTCTGTAACTTTTGACTATAAATCTAGCCTCATATTTGTCGATAGTTGCATCAGCTTTCATTTTCATTTTAAAGATTCACTTTGATCCTAAAGGTTTATTTCTTACAGGAAGATCGGCCAATTCGCAAGTATGATTATTTAAAATTGATTCCATCTCACTATAGATATCTTATTTCCAAGAAGTTGACTCAGATGAAGACATAGCTACTTTAAATGTCTGAGGCTCATTTTCAAGAAACAGTGCCACAAAATCTGGTCCTAAAGAAGTATGTTTCCATTGGTGAGTTCTACATCTGGGATCCTTACTAGGTAGTGTATTTTTTCCGTTAATTCTTCATGTGGTCGTTTAGGTATTTCACTTGTCGACTCACATTCCATTTTGTATGGACAAATTTGTTCAAAGAACATTGCATTATCATATTAACATGAATCTCAGGATTATCAGATTTGTGAACCAAAAATCGGCAAGTCTTACTGCTCACAACATATACAATAAATACACAATCCACCGTTTTAGGTTAAACTTTCGCCCTTTTGGGTAAAGGAATATCTACCTTGGATAGAAACCCCCAGACTTTAAAATATTTCAAGTTAGGTTTCCTTTCATTCCACAACTCATATTGAATGATTGTGTTGTTTCAATGGGGTGGTACCTTATTGAGTATCGATTGCCGTAGGATGGCTCTTCCCAAGTTTCGCAGTGAAACAAAATGAATATTCAAGGAATTATCCTTTACTTTAAGTATTGTTCTTCTGTTCTTCCAAACCATTTAACTACGTGTGCTGCTTAGGGGCAGTAGTTGAGAATAATACCATATTCTAAACATATCTCTTCAAAAAGGGGATTCTATTCTCCACCCATATCACTTGGAGATCAATTTTATCATTTAGATTCAATTGGTTTTACACGTAATTTTGTAAAATGCTGAAAATGCATCTATTGCTTCAGCCTTACTATTAAAAAAATATACACAACAAAAATCGAATGCATCGTCAATAAAAGTAATAAAATACTTTTCCCACCACGCGCTGGTGTCGACTACATTATCGATCTCTCTCTCTCTCTTCTTATATATATATATATATATATATATATATAAAACTCATAAACGTAGAAAAAAAACCTAGTTCGTTAAAGAAAATGCAATAACCAACTCAACTTTATTTATATAAGAAAGTAATATCGGCTCTATGGGAGTTTATCTAACCGACAAGAATCACTATGAGCCTAAATGATGATACAACATCTTCCCTCACGTTTTAAGAAGACCGTCCAACATCTTTCCATCATTATAGGACCATAATCAACTTATTGGATCCACTATCTTTCCTTACAAGATCATCTAAAAAGTATGACACATCAATTTCCATGTTGGCTACATGGCTTACATGGAGACTTGTCTCAATATAAACTCTCATAAACACATCGGTGCTCAATACTACTCCAAAAAAAGTACTTTCGTTCATACTTTATAAATACTTCCTTTCACCTTTTGAGTTGAGATAATTTATTGAACTAATTAGCTTTAAAAAAGATTCTTTTGGAATCAAATGTTACCATTTTAGTCAAACTCTTTTGGAAACTTCTAGTTCCCCTCTTTTCTCAAATGTAAAACATTTGTAAAACTTAGGGAATTCTAGTTCCTTATCTATCCTTTAGAATTGAACTCAACTCTTGCTCTCTAACTAACTTGAAACTTAACTTTAGGCATACTGAGTGTAGTTATAACTTTGGAGATATGAACTCAACTATTTACGTGACTTCCAACTTTAAGTCTTTAAAAAAAGGTGAAAACATTTGTGAAAGACTTTATAGAACTTAGAACTTTACTTTGACTTGCTTCTTAACTTTTATACTTGCCTATTAATTTCATTGACTTTGATCTTAATTTTCCTTAAATTGATTTATGGATTCAAGGATCATGATCTCATGTTTATGGATAAGTTCATTATGTTTAGATGAACCTTAGATGTTGGAAACAACTAGGAATGAGGGGTATATCACCTATGAACTAGTACGAAAAGATAGTGAAAGAACAGGGTCTCCAGGGGGTACTGGCACTCTGAGAGGCGTGGAAGGCCATAGCTTGAGGACGGAGGTTGTCCTTAGGCGCGCCATATCCTGACAGACAAACTCTATCATGAGGGGCTTTGGAGGCGCGGTGCCCCAGCATCCCCCCAAGGGGTTTCCTGACTTTCTTCTTCGTTTTTCAACTCTAAAACTTCCCAAACTCCAATGTATCCCCCCCAAATAGTTATAATCCGTAAATAACTTATTACCCAGTGATTTAGACCCGAAAACAATCCTACAACATGGATTAAAACTAACAGTGATCAACAACAAGCTAGTCAACAATAACGTTAAACTTTCTTTCAAGATTTCAACCTCTAACAGGAGTTAATTCGTGAACTTGACTGATTTGAATGAAATGGGTGTGTTGGTGAAGTAACCCAACACAAAATAGACCACATACCTTGTTAGGGATCACTCCTGACGAATATTCATGGAGCTAAACTTGGTGTTATTGCGTCTTCTTCTTCCTTCTCCTCTTTTCTCCTTGCTTTCAAAACCCTTGTCTATTTTCTTAGTGCTAAACTGAATAGGATCAGGTTAGACCCCAATATATCACTCCAAAGCAAAATAATTAATTCACTTATGGAATAAACCAAAACACCCTTAGTAAACCGCTATGTTTGAACTTTTCATGCTCCACAACCCATCTTCAAAAGTTCATATCTCACTCATACGACCTCAGAAATTCAATAACTTGGCGTCGTTGGATATATATTCCTACGAGATTTCCATACACATAAAGAACTTACCACAATTCTTCCTGAGCTAAGAGTTATGGCCCTTTGAAATGACCAAAACTTACTTTTGAAATCCGGAAATTTTCCAGATTTCCTTTTTATTTCGAAATTTAATCTTTCTTATTTTAACCTTAGATTATCTAGAATCTGAGATGTTACAGTATCTCCCCCTTGGGAACATTCGTCCGCGAATGAGAATTCTTTCTCTAAGATAAGGATAGTAATATCATATTAGCAATAAAAAGAAAGTAATAACATGCTTATACATAATCTTATAAAGTTCTAACAAAAGATTTTAGGTCCTTGATTTTGCGAGTCCCTTTCGGAGTCAAGAGATGGGGATGATATCTCTCATATCTAACTCACTGCCCAAGTCGCTACTTCACAAATTTGTTCACCAAAGGACCTTGATGAAGCAATTCTTTGTCCTAACTTACAAACCTGCCGATCAAAATTGAACCAGAATTCTTCATAGTATAAGGTCTCTTAATCCCCCCATTCTCTGTTCGGTACTATAAATGAACGATAGATAAGCACTTATAAATATTGGGAATAGGAATACTGGATGAACGTTCTAACGCTGGGGTAGCTCCTACTCATACGCAATATTTCTTATCTCTTGGAGATTCATAAGGTCCCATAATACCAGGAGAATAGTTTACCTTTTTTATGAACTCATACATTCTTTAATAGGTGAAACTTGAGATACTCTAAATAATCTACCTCAAACCTCTTAATGGTTTCTTCTTCTAACAGCTGTGTGTCGGGACTTTTGGCTACTTTGTGCAATCTTCAACCTTTCTTGAATCACTTTCACATTCTACATAGCTTTGGAACAAATAGGGTTCTTCAAACCTACTTCTCCAACTCGAACCACCCCATAGGATTTCTGTATCTTCTCCCATAAAAGTATTCATTATGGGGCCATTTGGATACAAAATGATAAACTATTGAGTAGTAAGCGGAACTAATTGAGGTAGGTGGATCACCCAATTTCCCTTTGAAGTCGATCACACAAGCTGCTGAACATATCTTAAAGGTTTGGATAGTGTGATGTGCTGTCCATTTGTTGCGGATGGAAAGTAGTGCTCAAATTCACCTTGGAACCCCAACCTTTCAGGAAAGATTTCCAAAATTGTGTATTAAATTTTGATCTATAATATAAAAAAGGAGATGGTAACACCTGAAGTCTTAGAACATTCGAAGGGTACAATTAGGATAATCAGCAGGAATAGGTAGTCTGACGGTAAGTAAGAATAAGAATAAGAAATGGTTTTTGTATTTTTCATTCTGTCTTCAATGACCCAAATGGAATGAGGTCCTTCGTATCTGGAAAGCCTTTCATGAAGCTCATTATTAACACTCTAACAGTCAATTCTGAGTTCTATTTGGAAGTTTATTTTATGAGGGATACCTCCTGGTGTTTTGTGCTTCTTCCTTACTTGCTGAAATTTCAACATTTGGACAAACAAATTCAGCAATATCCTTCTTCTTCCTTCCACCCAATAAATCTCTTCTAATAAAATGTACATTTTAGTGGAAACCCTAAGGATGGAACATCGGGAGCTATGGGCCTATATCAAGATCCTCGCTGATTCCATCCACCTTAGGTACACAAATATTACTTGGGTGTTCAGAACACCATCTCCCCTGTCACATCTGGAGCGTACACTAGAAGGTAACATGGCGTACTGACATCTCAGATGTCTTATACAGGCTCATCGTGTCTTCCTCGAAATTTGTAATAGTCAAGTTGGCGGAAAATTTAAAATTTTTATAGCACATCATATACTAGAAATTTACACATATATATATATAGATTAGATATATATTATAGATATAGATAGATATCTTATTATATATATATATATATTTAGATATATAATATATATAGAGATATATATTATATCTATATATATATATATAATACATATAGTAGATATTTAAGACCTAAGTCTCTGTCATCCTAGATCAAACCTTAGAGTAAATTAGGGACACGACCCTAAAAAACATATAAAAACTATAAACATTTAAACACTTTACGTAAAAATAAGTTGATATCCTTGATTAAGGATTCCTTTCATTGAGATTGGGAACATCTATCACGCTCTTCACCATTAAACTCCTTCCAGAATCCATACCACCCTTTGTGTAAAAAGTTGAGAAGAATGGGAAGAATGCACCCAGTATGGCAACAGCAAAACATGGATTAAAAGGGACCATTTCTTGAATGAAATCCTACCATTATGAACTTTTAGGGAAATATTTCATAACACCTTTAGCACAATTGCATTTAATATTACATACTCATATGACATTCTTTCTTTATTCTTAACCTCCCAAGTAACCTTGAGGTACTTGTGCAATGCACACCTTAAGTCACAAGGAAAACCATACATAAATCGAATTAAAAGCCAACACATACCATCATACAAGTATACCTACCAAGACACATTAATTCAAGACTCCATTGGCTGTATAGTAGGTTACATCTATTTGCACATATTTCTTAACTCACATCAATGCATTATTTGCCCTTATATAATCTACTCTAAGGTACTAGTGTACATGGATTGTAATCCCCATAACCTCAAAACATACTTAGTAAAACCTATAATAAGACCACAGCATTAAAATTTTATTTCATACATCAAAAAGTAAGTGAAGACACTCCATTCATGTAAACAACATTCATCATATAGTCATTAAGACTCAATAGGGGCATATAAGAATAAGACCACAGCACATAGACTCAATCATGCACATCTGATGAAAATAGACAGATACTACATGCAATGCATAAAGAAAATAATCATAAATAATACACTAGATCACCTTCCTAGAACACCCCTAAGGTTCAATTGTGCAATGTCTAGGATGGTTCATTATTTCCACCATCCTAATTAACCTGCCCGTAGATCATTCTAGTTATGGTTTACTTATTACTCATGTTGCTTTTACTTTAGGGGACCTCTCGCCTTAACACGACAATAACCCATGGGTGCTAAACAAATAATTTTATGTTTAGGACATACACCATTGGAAAAAAGTTCTTACCTAGACAAGGTACAACATTAACACATGCTAGAAATTTTTGTGAATCACATGGCTCGATTCTAGGTGGAAAGCAAGTTTACGGAACTTGGGGGATCATGGAACCATTCTCTCTAACCTTTTTTGGGGTTCAGAGGTTATACACCCTGTGAGGCTATGTGAACCATACATTTCCTACAAGGGAAGGTGCCCACTCCATAACTACAACTACCCTTGGTATAAGATAATGTTTCCTTTAGTAAAAAAGCCATTATACAATTACTTTATAAAATATAGGTAGAAGTGTATTTCCATTCAATTCTTAGCTCAAGTCATAGATGAAAGTTCATCAACTTAATCATTTGAGAAACCACTTCACCTGGACATGGCATATATCATTAGGACTATCTAGGATACACATTAGCACAATTGTGTCAAGGACCTCTATTGATTAGATATCAGTCATATGTGGTATGCATATATGTGAGAAAATTCGTTCACATAAACATTCAAGGTCACAACCGTTATACATTCATATCATGCACCAGAAACCAAAACAAGAAACTATCCTATCACGGCACAAGTGAAAGTATAGGCAAAATCACATAGCCTTGAACCTACGAGTACACGTTATCAAGTCACCTAGCTAAGGAAACACATATAATACTTTCATAGACATAAGCTAACTGCATAGTAGTAGACAATAGTGATATGAGAGAACATCTTTCCTTTGACACCATGACCATACTACTGTAAGACCTATACTACTTGTAAGCATGCATGTAAAGTGAAGGTGGCGGTTTTTTTATTTGTCAATATGATCACATAATGGTTTCAACAGAATATGTGTTTTTTTAAGGCAGCCACCCTTCTAAGGTTCACATTAAAATATTCCAAGAATAGACCACACAACACAACATAGTATAGGAGGCAAGCGAAACTTCATATTATACTTTAGGACTACTAGCGTAGTTATTTACACCTTCACATAGGGTGGGTACATGGGTAGGGGTCATCCCCCATCAAGCCTTAATACTTCATTAATGGAAGACCTAACATTATCTTTAAAATAAACATTTACATCATAATTACAATCGGAACCAACCTAGACTCACCACTAAAGTAAAAGGGACTATGCATAAGTTACACATAGGGTGATTATCATAAACCATTCTTCATTGATTGCATCAATTTACCTAAAGGACCATCAGATAACACAAATATATAGACAATAAACGTAAAAATCGCCGCCTAAGGGGACAATGTACCCCACACAATGAATACAAGGGCTTCGTCAACATGACTATAAAGAACTAGAGGATTGGAAGCGTGCTATGGTTAATTGGACCCGTTACTCTTTCATCAGCAATAGCTAAACCATAATATAATCATATACGAAGTCAAGCATAAGCTACTCCCAGTCCATGCTCACAAACAAGTTCAACACATCATTAAATGTCTAGAAGTAGAGCTAGATAAGGAGGATTCGGTCCCATGCTTATGAGGCTAAGTTTTGTCGTCGTGCACTATCCAGATATCCCCCCACTATGTTTCAGTCACAAGAGCGGATTCGCCGTTTTGTGAAGTGGTTGAGATCACGAGTTGCGACCACACAATTTCAAGCTTACAGGTAGCGGCTACGCAAAATCCTCCAAGAGTGGTAGATTTCGTGGTAAGGTGGAAGGAGGGAAGCCAGAATGAATTCACCATGGGCATCGACATCAAAGAGGTTTCGAAAGGAGGTGATTTTAATGGTTCTACTTTAGAGGACAGGGTTCCGGAGGTTACTCAGTTCACCCTTCAGTCTTCACTACAGACGGTAGTTGGGGTCCCCTCTGACCGTTCAACACTGCTCTAGAGACCTATGCGTGAATCTAGAGAGTGTTATGGTTGTGGGGAGACTGGGCATATCAAGAGTATTGTCAAAACAGAGTTATAGACCCCCAAGGNAAAACAATTCCCAATCCCTTCTACAAAAAATAGACTTTTCCCTCCAAAAATCATATCCCTCGTGACCTTCATTGGTGGTGAAGCTAAAGAAAAGATTGGAGTTTGGATTTCATGGATAACTCATCAATTTTTCGATTTTGCCAAATATACAAAAGTATGGTTAACCTCGTCTTAAGAACCTTTCACTTGGAGAGTTAATCTCAAAGTTTCAAAAGAGATTTCATGATCAAAATTCTTCTTCTTCAATCTAGGCATTGGTTCGTGTTAAAAAAAAAATTAATGGGATTAATCATGATGAAGTGAGTATAATGTATTGGTTATAAGTGATTTTAACAAATTTCATTATGCACCAGTCTCGCCCAAATCGATTATAACCCTTGGAATGGCCATTGTGATCATGGTTGTATTGGTTAAACTGTGATCTCTTACATTAATGGTTATAAAATATCGTTATTGACGTGATTGATGATTGAAGGATCATGTGGATCAATTCATGAAAAAATTTGAACATGGCTAGTATATCACTTTATATGTCAGGTAACATGGAACTTTAATAAAGAAAAGTGGAGAGTTGATTGTGTTCTGGTTCTGTAGCGGACTGCATTAGCTTAATAAGTAGTTATTGTGAGTATGAATATGGTATGATTAAAAACAAAAAGGCTTGGTATTAATTCGAGCTAGGTGCTTTTAAACTATCAAGTAGGAACTAGAACCTTGATATTGGGTGATGGTTGTTATAGGACTCGTAATGGTTAAATGTCCTTAGCTACTGCTATATACATAATGGGATGAGGGTAGGGGAAGCCTGATTTATTTATGTTAGATTATGGACTAGATATTGCCCTAGATTTATCATATTGATGAAATAGGATCTATACTCCATGTATGTAAAATTGGTAATGGTCTATGTCCTTCGACACCTTGCTCTGCTCAAAAATCATCCTTTTCCTATCCCTCAAAGTACGGGGATATACTTTTCCATAACAAACTCGAGAATGAGGCCCAAGGTCCTAGGTGTTGCCTCTGTTGGGTGACATTCACATGTGACTGCCACCTTATTTTGGAGTTTCCCTGTAAACTATAACCACGAACTCACACAACCGTTTCTACTATACACATCTGGGGTAGTAGCTCCAATGACAAGTCAACAATAAAATCATAAGCATCCTCCAGATTCTTCTGCACCCTTGAAGACTGGAGGTTTCAATTTCCAACTTACTGAAAATTTCGCGATTCATCGTCATTATAGGCCCAGTAGTCTGCGCTGGAACGTGCGTCTATGTCCATGAGGCTCCATACGAGGAGCCAAGTGTCTCCATGTTTGTACCTCTAAAAGAAACCGGAGGTGTTGTGGGCAGAAAACATTGGGGGGTTGCCTGACCCTGATCAGACCCCCACTAAGATAACGAGAACCTGATTGATCAATCTCTGGGGGTAGGTTTGGGTGAGGCCTTTCCTCATTCTTTACTTTTTCATTCCCCCCTCCTCCCCTTCTCTTCTACCTCCTCAGTCCTGTGTAGAGTCCACGCCCTATCCCAGATGGGCAGTGCCGTCCTCTCCCTCTAGAGGACGTCCTCCCACGACCTCTACCGCGGCCTCTTGCCACTGTTGCCTTCGAGCTACACCCCAGTGGCCTTGCTCAGATGCATCTTGTCTTGCTGATGTTGATGTTGCGTAGTCGTTGCTCTTAGTTCTAACCATCTGGCGAAATAGAGTGAAGTTTGTCAGAGTACAATTTGTATCACCTAGATACCATTGGAATCAGTAATGTACGAAAGAAGACAAGAAGATCGGAATTTTCCTAAAGTCTTATACTCTCTCAAGAAAAGTAAAGCGCTCCCCCCTACCCGTTTCTTTAAGACCTCTACTAGACCTGTTCTTGTGTGTGATGACCAACGACCTAATGCTTTGATAACCAAGTTGTCCAAGACCCAAACAGCCGCGACTGGAACCCACATTTACCCTCCTATGTGAGCGAACCAACCCATCTAAACCTTATATCATTTCAATTTAATATCACATAAAGCAATTCGGAAGACTTAAACTCTAAATAAAAGACATTCAATAACTTCTAAAATTCACACAGCTATTATGTTCCCTCAAATCTGGAAGTCATCACCACAAGAACATCTCTGATCAATTTGATAAACTAAGAGTATTCTAGAAGGCTAACACAATAAAAGCTGGTCATGCCGAAACATCAAGGCTCAAGACATGAGAAGGAGATCCGTCCAATCTAGGAGTCATTAGCTCACCCTGAAGATCGGGGTGACGAAGACTGGCTAGAATTACGGTTGAGTCGAAGATGACGGCTCACGTTTGCTGCATACCACAATATACAAAAAGGAAAACCTAAAAGTAGGGGGTCAGTACAACCACAAGTACTGATATGTATCAATCGGCCAACTCAAATAGAAGAAATTATCTCAGATTAACATCATAAAAGCACTAATATTCTTAACAGGTGATAGCAACAAGTTATAAACATCATGTATAACTTACCGATGCATAATCTATTAGGACTCAACCTCCACACCATATCCTTTTTGGGAACGTGTTCTTCGATTGAGTATATTATTATCTTTCAAAGATTCATTCTTTATTTACTCTCGTGTCGGTACGTGGACCTCCGCTCTCATTCTATCTGGTACTTGGAACGTGGACACCCGATCCATATACTTCCTTGTTGTCGGAACGTTACACCCATCCTCATATACTATCCTGGTACCGGAACTGGCACCGATCCATATACTATCCTTGTTTCGGAACGTGACACGCCGATCCTCAATAATCTATCCTGGTACCACTGGCACCCGATCCTATACATCCTGGTGGTCGGAACGTGACACGCCGATCCTCATTTTATTATCCTGGTGTCGGAACTGTGCCTCCGATCCTCATATACTATCCTGGGTACCGGAACGTGTCACGCCGATCCCCTAATCTCACTACTTTCATTCATCAAGCCCGTCTTTTATACCACGGCATCAATCATTAACAAAGTAGATTGCGTTTCTCAAGATTTACAGATTCAATATCTTCATCATGCTTATTTTATCACATCATCTATATATTTAAAAGCATCATGCATGCCACAATTAAGGAACCATATAGAAGACTAATATATCTAAACCCAACACTATCATTCGCTTAATTAAGATTTACTACAAATGTGTAAAAACCAGAACCTACCTTCACCGAAGATTGCGATCAACAGCTATCTTCCAAGCTGCTTTCTCCCTTCTCCCGGATCGATTCTCTGTGCTCTCTCCTTGCTGTTCTTTTTCTTTTTCTTATTCAAACCCTCTTTCTTTACCTAATTATCATATACTTAGTTTTAAAAGATGGCCAATAATAATTCACTAAATACTTAAGGTTACCTCTGTTAACCCTCAAGTACTTAGACTTAATTAACATTAACCCATTACTTTATAATTAAGCAGAGAATAATCCACAACGCCCCTTAAATTAATTAATTCAGGATTCCGACCCCGCCTGGGACTACGTAAGACCCGTGACGGGCCGTCGTGCCTGCTACGGTCCGTCCTGCTGTCCGGTCGCAGGGTCAGATAGTGAATTTGCACTGACGACTCTGTGACGTCCGTCACACCTTGACGGTGTCCTCCACCTGTGACGGTCCCCGTCACCCCTTGACGGTGTCCGTCACACCTGTGATGGTCCGTCCTGCAATTTTCGTTACGACGTTTCAGAGAGGTCTTTTCAGTACCCAATTTCACAGATTTTCCATGATGTTTTTTTGAAACGAGACCCTGCGACGGTCCGTCGTGCCTATGACGTTTCGTCGTGGGGTCGCCCTCAGCTATTTTTCAGAAATAAATCTGCTGCTCAAACCGACTAAACAGGTCGTTCAGTTTTTGAACTATTCATGACAACTTCATTAAATTAGTGGGGTGAGTTAGATAAGTTTATTTCCTTGGGGTTTAAAAGAAGTACCTTTCAAATAACAACTGGTACGTTTATCTATATTGAATTATATATAATTAGGGTAACAGAAAAGAATTGGGAAGGAAAACAAAAAGAAGCAGAAGAGAGGTTAGATGCGCTCGAAAAGGTAGAAGCGAAGAGGAAAACAAAGGCATTGAGAGTAACTGTTGATCGCAATTCTTCCGTGGTAGGTAGGTTATGGTTTTATGCATTCGTCGTAAACTCTTATAGTCGATTGATATGTATTGGGTGGTATTTGTAAGTCTTCTATATGGCTTGATGTGGGTCTCATGTATTGTGTAATGTGTAATTGTGAAGTGATGAAATGTTTTATGTTGAACCTTTAATCTTTGAATCCTCCTCGTTAAGATGACGCCTGTCCATACGACGACATTGTGAAGTAAATTAATGATATTAGTGGATCGGGTGTCACGTTTCCGACACGTATATTAGGGGATTTAAGGGGATCGGTGTCACACGTTCCTGACACGTAGTAATGGGGATCGGGTGTCACTTTTCCGACACGTATAAATTGAGGACGGTGTCACATTCCAACACAAGAATTGGGGATCGTAGTGTCACGTTCCGACCACATAATAATAAAGATAAGTAATCTTTGAATCATGTTAATATACTCATCTTTTTGAAGAACCTATGTCCCCGACGTTGGCAATGGGATGTGGGTAAGCAGTTGGGGGTCGGGTGCTGACAGTAGAGGCGAGTTTTGGGGGATAGAGTGGTGGGTGGTAGGATGGGGGAGGGTCTGTTGATCAGAAGTGTGGAGGTGTTGGGTCGGGTGTCTGTAATGTGCGGTGGTGGTATTTGCTGGGTGGGTTGTTCAGTTCGGTTGTGGGGTCGGTATGGTGGAGTTGAGGGTTAGAAGACGTAGGGGGGGTGTTTGTTAGGGTTAAGAGGGTGGGGATTTTAGTGTTGGAAGGGGGCTAGGGGGGAGAGTCGGGGGTTGTGGTGCTGGTGGGGAGGGTATGTTTGGTGGTGTGGTGTGGCCTTTCTTTCTTTTTTTTTTTCTTTTCTTAGTCCTCATAGTTTGACTTGATGTTTTTCCCAGGTTCTTGTACTTGTTGTTGCCACCTTTTGATTTATTGGAGTTGATTTTCTAATTTACTTGAAAAATATTATTTCTATTTTGCAGTTGGCCGATGGATATCTACTCAGTACTGGTTTCCTTGTACTGACCCCTACGTGTATTTCTTCTTTGTTTGTATTGTGGTTGCAGCAACACGCCAACAACTTCGACTCGTCCGCCAACTCTAGACAGTCTCATATATCAGAATTTAGGGTGATCTACTATCCTAGCTCGACTGGATTTCTCCCTCACATCTTATGTCTTGAAGTTCGGACATTGACCATCTTGTTACTTATTTTTAGTTTCCTAATACTCTTAGACGTGAGTATTTGAGATAGATGTTCTTGATGTGATACTTCCAGATTTTGGGATGATTTGATAAACTTTAGACATTGATTATTTGTTATTTTAATAATAGTGAGTCTTCCGCATTATATTTCGTGTATTATGGTTGAATTCTGGTAAATTTGGGTTTATATTATTGGTTTCCGCTCACCTAGGAGAGTAAGGTGAGTGTCACTCGCGGCCTGTTTTGGGTCGGACAACTTGGTATCAGGAGCATTAGGTTCGTTGGTCTCATCACACAAGAACGAGTCTAGTAAGTCTTGAAGAACTGTAGGGGACACCCTTACTTTTTCTTTGCGAGGCTATAGACTTTAGGAAATTCCATTCTTTTCTTCCTTTCGTGCTATTACATGGGTCCCCACTGGTATCTAGGTGATACAAATTGTATCTGACATCCTCACTTTAATTTCGCAGAGGGTTAAACTAGATCAACTAACTGTGCCACCCACCAAAATTTCGCAAGACAGGGGTGCGTCTGAGCCACCCATTGGGCTGTATCTCGAGATGAGCACTGCAAGAGCCGTGGTAGAGGTCGCAGAGGAGCCCTCTATAGGTAGAGGACGAACACCTGGTTCCAACTATGATGGGCGTGACTCCCCACCGATGATGAGGTAGTAAGAGTGTGAAGAAGGGAAATGAGCAAGTGCAAGATGAGGAATTACAACCCCACCTACCCTAGAGATGATTAACCAGGTTCTTACTTATCATAGCGGGTTATTTGATCAAGGCCAGAAACCTCTAGTGTTTTCTGCACCAGCACCTCAGGTTCTGGGAGTACAACATGCAGCTGCTATGGATCCCCGCATAGATGCCTCATTGGGAGTAGGCACATTTCCTCGATTGACTATAGGGCCTATAACAACGAGTGATCAGCATGAACTTTTCACCAAGTTCTTGAAGTTGAAACCTCCAGTGTTCAAGGGTGCTGAATCTGAGGATGTCTATGATTTTCTGGTTTATTGTCACGAACTGCTTCATAGATGGACATATTGTAACGATTCGGTGTTGAAGTTTGTGCCTATCATTTCCAGGGAATGCCAAAATGTGGTGGCGGTCGTATGTTGAGTGTCACCTCACACGACACCACCTCTGACTTGTGCATCATTCTCTACCTATTATGGAGAAAATATATACCCGGAACTTTAAGGGATAGGAGGAGAGTGATTCCTGAGTCTCGCAGCAAGGCATGATGTCTGTTACCTGCTTATTAGGCTATATTTCGTGCACTATACAGGTATGCCACCAAGATTTGCTTCAGTTCCCAAGAACGGATTCACCGTTTTGTGAATGATTGAGGTCAAGTTGCAGATCCCACCTACAGGTAGCTGCTGCCGAAAATCTTTCATGAAGTGTTTTATTTTTGTGATAGAGGTGGAGGGGGTGAAGCCAGACCACTTCACCATGCGTCGCATCTCAAGAAGTTTCGTACGGGGAGGTTGAGTAGTGGTTCCGTAATCTGAGGGCATAGTTCAGGAGGTTACCCAGCCCGACCTATTCAAGGTCTAACTACAGGTTGATAGCTGGGCGTTCACGCGGTCAGATCGGTCAGCATTTCTCTGAGTTGGATTTATCCCCAACTTCGGCTTCTCACAGAGGCCTATGCTTGACTCAGAGAGTGTTATGGAGTGGAGAGACTGGACTATTAGGAGGTTTTTTGTCCCAAAACAGAGTTACAGACCCCAATAGTTAGGGTATAGGTGGTCATTGGAGAGGCCGTTTTATTCTGGTAGGGCGTGGTGGCCAAGTAATGGTGGTCACCAAATCAGCCGAGTTGGCGGCGAAGCTGGATCTACTGCGGCAACAACATGGAGGGGCCAAGGGCACAGGTGATAGGGCCATTTTTATGCTTTCCCTGGGAGGTCCTGAAGAAGAGACATCTGATGCGTTATCCACAGATAATCTTTTGGTTTGTATTTCTGGCTTCTATATTATTTGATCCTGATCATAGTTTCATACGTATTCTTCCCTCATTTGCTACTGGTCTTGATTTACCTTTGATTTGCTTGGATGCCTATTCCGTGTCTCTATCCTGTGGGTGAGTCTATGATAGTTTTGGCGAAGGTGTATAGGTCTCTGTATTGTTGACTTTTGTGGGAGCAACAACTCATGTTGAGTGGATTATCCTAGAAATTTGATTTTAGTGTAATTCTGGTAGAGTTGGCTTCCCCAAATTTCGCAATCTTAGTTGTAATGCTCACTGTGACGATTGCCAAGCCTGGGACAGATCCGCTAGTGTGAAGGGTGCTACACCTCCACCCCGGTCCGTTTAGCTCTTTTCTCGCGCTAGGAGGTTGGTTAGTAAAGGTTCTTAGGCCTTTTGGCACTCTTAGGGATGATACTTCCAAAGTACCTCTCGACTAGCTGTTGTCATAGTTTTGCTAGTTTTCTAGTTGTGTTCCCTGCAGACCTTCCTGTATGCCACGGGAGGGATATTGATTTTTGCATTGATTTGGACCAGGTCACTCACATTTCTATCCCCTTATAGCATTGCTCCAGCTAAGTTAAGGGAGTTAAAAGTCCAACTTCAGGAGTTGTTAGGAAAGGCCTTATTAGACCAAGTGCATCCCTTGGGGTGCTCCTTTCTTATTTGTGAAAAAGAAGGAGGGGAGTTTTCAAAAAGGGATGTGGCATAGACTATAAGATAACTGAATCAGGTGAATATTAATTAATAGTATCCTCTTCCACGCATTGATGATTTGTTCGAATTCATTTATAATGTGCGTGTACCTTCTAAGATCGATTTGAGATCTGGTTTCTCATCAATTGAAAATACGGCAACAGCCTGATGCCGAAGACTGTCTTTTCGAACCTGGTATGGGCATTATGAATTCTTAGTAATGTTCTTTTAGGCTTACGAATGCCCCTGCGCTTTCAGGAGCCTGATAACGGGAATTTTAAGCCATATATGGGATCTTTTTGGTTATCGTATTTATTGATGATATACTGGTATACTCAAAGAGAAGGAAAGAACATAGGAGCATTGAGAATTGTATTGAGTGTGGTGAGAAAATACGTGCCAAAGTCTCCAAGTGTAGTTTTTTTGCTAGATTCAGTGTCCCTTCTTTAGGTCACGTAGTTTCTAAGGATGGAGTGATGTTTGGGGTCTTCAAGCTTGACGCAGTGAAGAGTTGGTAATACCTACTAATGTTACAGGGTAAGGAGCTTTGTGGCTTAGCTAGCTAACTACCTTCTTTGTCAAGGGATTAGCTTCTGTTTGCTTCCCAATGACAGATTTGACAAAGTCAGAATTGTCCATCTGTATGGTCGGACGAAGTGAAGCAACTTCCAAAACCTCAGACCTTGTTGACTACTGCACCAATTTCTTACCTTGCCAGGGGCAGGTAAGAATTTCATTGTTATTGTTGATGCATCTACTCTGGTTTGGGTGAAGTGCTATGCAGGAGAGAATGTAATTGCTTATGCTTCGAGCAACAAAGGTGCATGAACACAACTATCCGACCCATGATCTGGAGTTGGGCCTCAGTAGTGTTTGCATTAAAGCACAGAGAACATTATCTATATGGGGTTAAGTGTGAAGTCTATACAGATATCGTAGTTTTCCAGTATGATCCTTTACTCAGAAGATTTTGAATTTGAAGATACAGAGAAGGTGGAGGAACTAACTGAGGACTACGCATATTACTATCTTGTACACCAGGAAATCTAATGTTGTGCAGATGCTTAAGTAGAAAGGAGGGAGCCTGGAAGTCCAGCTCCACTTATCGTTGTCTAGATGCCATTGGCTTAAGAGGTTCAAACTCTTGCTAATGACTTTATGAGGTTGGAAGTATCTGGAGAATGGATGATGTTTTTGGCCTGTGTGGATGCAAGATCTTCCGTTTCTGACAAGATTAAGGGAAATCAGTTTACTGTGAGAAGCTTAGCCGAATTCAAGATATGGTATTGCGCAGGAGAGGCTAAAGAGGCATGTAATTGATGAAGAAGGCGACTTGAGGATTAAGGAACATATGTGTGCGCCATTGTAGATGATTTGATGTCACACTATTCATTACGGAGGCTCACAATTCAAGGTATTCATACATCCGGTGCAACCAGATGTATCGTGACCTAAAGCAACCTTTTTGGTGGAGTAGGTGAGCGTGACATTGTTGATTTGTTTTGCTCAATGCCCGAATTGTCAGCAGTGAGACGAGCACCGGAGTCCAGGCGGAACACTTCAGAAAATTTCCATTCCTGAATGGAAATGGGAAGATGCAATGGATTTTGTAGTTTGGTCTTCAAAGAGACTTGGAAAGTTTGGGGGGACTCCATTTCGGGTAATTGGTTGATAGGTTAACTAAGTCTGCCTCAAACTTCAGTCCGTCAAGATGACGTCCAGCAGAGAGTTTAGACAAACCTTTATATCTCATAAATTGTTTCGATTGCATGAGTTCCCTCTCCATCATCTCAGATAGAGGTCCGCAGTTACTTCATGTTTTTGGAGAACATTACATCTGCTTAGGTACTAGGCTTGATCTTAGTACTGCATTTCACCCGCAGACCGAATGTCCTTCTTGAGCGATGATTCAGGTTTGGAGATTGCTTCGTGCATATGTGATAGAATTTGGTGGTCATTGGGATATAATTCTTACCCTTAGCAAGTTTTCATACAACAACAGCTATCACTCAAGTATTGATATGGCCCCATTTGAGGCACTGTATGGGAGGAGATTATAAAAAAAAAGATCTCTATTGGGTGGTTTTGAATGCATTTATTTGAGACCCTGGGGTACCGACTTTTGAGGAATCGTTAAATAAATTAAAATTCCTTCAGGAGAAGCTCTAGCACGCTCAAAACCGGCAGAAACAATATGAAGATCGAAGGTTAGGACTTTGGATTTTATGGATGGTGAGCAAGTCGTGCTGAAGGTTCGCCCATTAAAGGGGTTATGCGTTTTGGTAAGCGAGGTAAGCTTATCCGGAGGTATATCGGTTCCATTTGAAGTTCTAAAGCGAGTGGGGAGGTAAGCTTATGAATTAGCCTTTCCTCCAGGACTGTCAGGAGTGCACCGGTAATTCATTGTCTATGCTGAAATATACGCATGGGGATGAAACTACATTATTCGTTAGGATTCAGTTCTTCTTGATGAGTAAATTTTTGTCTTATAGGAGGAGCCTGTTGCATTTTATAGAGAATAGCGAAGTTGAGATCAAAGGAGATGCCTCCTCATGTTCAATGGAAGAATCGGCCAGTTGAAGAGTGCCCACTTGGGAGAAGTAGGCTTGATATACAGCAAGATACCCACACCTTTTTTGCAGATTCATTACTCTTCTCACCCTTGTTTTTCTTCTTGTGATCGTTCGAGGACTAACGATGGTAAATTGGTATCTATTGTAACTACTCTGTTATAGTCGTTTCTGAGCAGTAGAATCATTTGTGATAAAAACTGACTAGGTCGACGATCACGCGACGGACCGTCATTGACCCCTCGTGCCCACACATGTGTATTTTTGGCTATTGCTCACCTCATTTCCCTCGACACAAGTAGGACGGACCGTCATAGGCCACAACGGTCCTCGAGCGTCTTCGTGGCCAAAACACTTCAACTCTGAATCTGGGTACTTGGATCGACTGTCCTGAACTCCGCGACAGAACGGCAGCACGGACCGTCCGTAGATAACGGACCGTCACAAACCCTTGACTGAATTTAGTTCTCTGAATCTTGTGACGGACCTGCAGGAGAACATCACAGACACGACGGCCAAATCACAACCAGGCGTCGCATAACCCAACTGGGTCCGGAATTCCTACTAAGTTTAATAGGCTTTTTGGACTTTCATGACAACTCATTACATTAGTGGGTGTGTTGGATAAGTGTATTACTTGGGTGTTAAAAGAGTACCCTTAAAAATAAACAATGGGTTACTTTATCATATGGAAATATAGAAAATTAGGGTAAAGAAAAAGAATAGGGAAAGGAAAAAAAAATAAACAGAATAGATGGGAAGAACGAGCGAGAAAAGGGAGAAGCGAAGAGGAAAGCACAAGGCATGAGAAGTAGCTTGTTGGATCGCAATTCTCGGTGGCGGTACGTTATGGTTGTTAAATGCTATTCGAGTAAACTCTTAATGCGATTGCTATGTATTGGGTGGTCTTTGTAACGTCTTCTATTGCTTGATTTGGGTTGGATATTTTATTTTGTAATTGTGAAGATTAGAATGTTGATACTGTTGAACCTTTAATCTTGAATCCTCTCGGTAAGATTATGCCTTGTCGATTAACGAAGATTGGATGATAAAATAAATAAAAAAAAAAAAAAAAAAAAAAAAAAAAAAAAAAAAAAAAAAAAATTACATGAGATTGTGGATCGGGTGTCACTTTCCGAGCATGTAGTATTGAGGGGATCGGGTGTCACATCTGACACGTATTCTAAAATTAATAGGGGATCGGTGTCACGTTTCCGACACGTGAGTATTAGGGGATCGGGTGTCATGTTCCGACCTTATAATTAGAGGATCGGGTGTCACTTTCCTACCCTTAGAATTAGGGATCGGGAGTGTCACTTCCGACACGATAAGAATAAGAGAATGTAATCTGAATCATGTTAATATCCTCAATTTTTAAGAACCTATGTCCAAATTAGATGGTGTTGAGGCTTGAGTCCTCTAGGTTCGTCTTTGATGTTGTTGCCCATGTTCTCGTACTTGTTTGTTGCCACCCTTGTTGAGGTATTGTAGTTTGATTTTATAATCTTACTTGATATATATTGTTTCTATTTTGGAGTGGGTTGATGATACCTACGCGTACGTGTTCCTTTGTCTGACCCCTACTTGTAATTTTCTTCTTTGTCTTGTGGAGTGTCAGCAACGCGCCAACACTTCGCTCGTCCGCAACTCTAGCCAGTTCAATGATATCAGAATTCAGGTGAGCTACTGTCCTAGTCTCGGACTGTATTCTCTCCTTCACATCGTGATGGTCTTAAAGTTCGGACATTGACAATCTTTTACTTTATTTTATGTTTCCTAAATACTCTTAGACTTAGTAATTTGGAGGATAGATGTTCTTGATGTGACGACTTCCAATTTTGGGCAGAATGATAGTTGATAAACTTTAGAAGTTTGATTATTGGTTAATTTTTATAAGAATGAGTCTTCGCAGTAAATTTCGTTTATTATGGTTAAATGCGGGTAATGTTGTGTTAGATTTGGTTGTTCGCTCACCTAGGAGAGTAATTTGAGTGCCACTCGCGACCCGTTTTGGGTCGTGACATTAATGTTTTAATGTACTAAAATTTGAATGCCTTACATAATTATTTAATTTACATAGTAAGATATGCCCCTTATTTGTTTAAATACCATACTCCCTCCTTTTTTTTCTAATTGATTTTCTAAAGTATTTATTCTAGTCAAACATTAGAAAACTTTTTTACATTTTGGTATTTACTCTTTAAGATTATAAATTTATAATTTTAATCCTATGTAGCCAATTTCCCTGAAAAACATCTTTTCTTGAAAAAAATAGTGACAAATTAAATGACAGGATATATACGAGACTATCGTATGATCAATCAAATAAATAAATAGATTTTAAAAATTATTAATAGATGCAAAACGATCTTTACTATTTTAAATATAATTTTTGGTTCAGTACAAATCAAAATTAGATTGTATCTTATAGTTATCGTTTCATAAGTGGCTTCATAATAAAAATTTATGATTGTTATGGGCACATATTTGTATAATCGATGGGAAAACATCAAATTTATATGAAGAGATTGCACATGTTTTATCGTTTGTATCATGAGCAACAATTAATATAGGTATCATCAGTTAGCTATCGTATATATGTAAAACGATGTATACATTCAATTATTGTGTTTGTATCTCTACATAAATTTTAATTTGTATCAAAATTGAATGCCTATATTTTTTATATCAATATCTCTCTTTCTTTTATACAACACAAACAATACTGTGTCATTTGGGTATAATATGGTTTTCCTAAGTGAGAAAGAAAGAAAGCAAAAGCCAATTGGGTAGGGGAAGATATGAATTTTATAATTATAAGTATTCATAATTTTTATTTGCTGGCCTATCATATTTACCTAATCCCTACATGTTCGACCGCATTCAGGTAATCATACCTAGTTTTTTGTTGTTATAATTTTTTTACAGCTCCTTGTTTCACCAGATAGTTAGCTTCCTCATCAAGGTCAACATCCTATCCTTCTTACATGTTTTTTATTTTCCCACAACATTTACTATATTAACTTAGATAAAATATGCTTTGTGAGGCAATTTATTTAATGTCCGTATATGTGCCATTTTCTTGATCCCTTTCTTCTTCTCTCCTTCCCTCAGTTTAGCTGAAAGTTCACATGTGTACCTCGGAGCTCTCCTACTCTGCATCTCTAATGTACCATGCTTTGTTATTCGTTGAGACTCATCTAATAATTGCTGATCTCACAAACGATCTTCTAATACATGAGCCTCTACAATTGCCTCAACAACAGATTTAGTAAAATCATTCAGAGACCTATAAAAGGACAATAGATGCATTTTGGTAAGACAATCGTGGGGCATTTATTTAGTCTTTTAGATAATCTCGCCAAGTATATTCAATTGCCTATGTTGTTAGGTAACTTCTGTGTAGTAAGTTTATCGTTTCATCTACCACTCTTTGATTTTGGGAAAACTATTCAGGAAAGCTTCCGTCAACTAGTTCCAATTTCGGATAGAGTCATCTGTCATCTCATTCAACTAGTTTAGTTGGCCATCTGTAAATACGAGAAAAAAACCTCAACTCTACTCCTTTTGCTCCTCAAGGGTCTCTTGTGACTTACAGATTGCCAAAGAATTCATTGGAGTAAAATTTTCATTTCACTAGAAGTTTCCTATACCATATCATTTTAGGTTCAACCAGTGGATCACAGTGTTTGGTCATGTGGAACTTACCGCAGGAGGGATTGATGTACACCATAGCTCCTGATGATATAGTCCATCGAAGTTACCTCCAATCTTCCTCATACATCATGTGGCCAGGAAGAGGATATCTTCCTCTTGGAGCTAGAGGTTGACAATGTGAGGGTTAAGTTCTCGACCCCTCTGTTTTTCATCTACTTCCCTAGGTTGGTTTATTCCACCAGGTTGCCTGGGAATATGCTTAGTTGATTACTTCCATGAAGTTTCACTCAACGTTCTACAACACTATTTTATCCTCTAAACCTAGTATTGTCCTTCTGAGCCTCTAATTCAATGTGAATTAACCACTTGCGAATAGTCTTCTGAACTGAATATTGTTTGACATGGGTCTCCTTCACTTCTATGTTTTGCAAGAAGAAAACTACTCACTTCAAGAAAACAAAAAATAGAAATACCAAATGTAAAATTTAGGAAATATAACTCCAAATTGAATAAACTCTAGTAAAAAAGACTTTTGAACTGAAAATCCCCAACAGTGACCCAAAAATTTGATACGTTCAAACTTACATTAAATGTATACACGATTGTTGTTTTTTTACAGTACTCAACAATAGTTGAGGTCGATCCCACACAGAATTTCCTTGCAATTTGAATTGATTTCCAAACTTGGCTATACAATCTATTCATCAACCATTATTGATCATTCAATCTTTATGTGGAATCCCGACACTTAATGAATCCATAAATAATTTTGAACCCTTATTCACTTATGTTATTCACAAAGGTCTTTGCCACTAAATCTCTATCATGTTTATTGATCTAGCTCATGTCCGCCTTATGGTGCATGCAAGAATTTTCACCAATAAAACTCTCGCATATTCAACTCCTTTTGCTTAGTTGCCCACTTAGGTTTTCACCATAAGACTCTCTCATTTTTTTTGCTTTCTAATCACTTTGTCTTACGTACCCATTAAGGATTTTTCTACCCTTAACAAACTTACTCTTGACATATCAAGTTGATGCAAGACAGTTCTTTGATTTCCTTAATATGGGGTTGATTTTGAGCTTTGAGATTGAGATCAAATGAATAAACAAACGACTTTTGCCCAGTATAACTACACTATGAATTTTTGGATTTGTATTTGGTTGAATCTAACCCAAAGTAGGGCTGCCTCGTAAGCTTGCCGAAACAAGTAAAATTAGGTAGAACGTAGTTCAGGCAATTTTTTTTATTTTTTTTGAAAATTCAAGGAACACATAACCAAGAAATCAAATTGAACAATCTAGAATGTCGAGCCCAAACATAGTGGTTTCTAATGTAAACAAATCAAATCATATGTATTCTTTCACAACATCAGCTTGATGACCGTTTCTTTCAGTTTTTCCTTCTATATCTGCAAGCTAAAGACACCATTGGTAATACCTTTTTAACAAGAATGTCCTTCCTCCAATTTGGAGAAAATTTCCCTTTGGTTTCGGCATGATGTTGTAAGCGTCTCAACACTAATTGACCCTCTTAAAAATGTCTGGGACACAACTTTTTTTTGTATGCTCATGCCATTCTATTTTGATATAATTGTCCATGACATACTGATGTCAGACACTTCTCATCAATCAAACTTAATTGCTCTAACCGATTTTTGATCAACTCATAATCTTCAATTTCCGCCTCAACAACAATTCGTAAAGATGGGATCTCAATCTCTGCAGCTACAACTTCCTCAGACCCGTAAAGCAGTGAATATGGGGTAGTGCCCACTGACGTACGGACTGTAGTGCGCTAACCCAACAAAGAAAAAAGGGACTTTTCATGCCATTGTCGAGAACTTTGCACCATCTTAAAAAGTATCTTTTTTATATTTTTCAGCAGCTTCTACGGCCCTGTTTTCCTTTGGGCGATACGGAGACGAATTGCGACGCGAAATCTTAAATTGGTAGCATACCTCTTGAATTAAGTGGCTGTTGAGATTTGTGGTGTTATCAGTTATAATCACCTTTGGAATATCAAACCGACAAATGATGTTGAAATTGATGAAATCCACTATGATGTTCTTGGTCTGACTTTAAAGTTATTTCTTCCACCCACTTTGTAAAATAATCAATGACCACTAATATGAACCTGTGATGGTTTGATGCTTTTGGTTCTATCGTCCCAATCAAATCCATTCCCCATGCCATGAAAGACCATTGAGCACTTATTCATGTAACTCTGAAGGGGAATAATGTATTAAATCACCATGTATTTGACATTCATGACATTTACAAAAAAATCGTATGGAATCCCGCTCCATGGTGACCCATATATCCTGCTTCGAAAGTTATTCTTGCTAGAACATATTTTTTCATAGAGTCCACAAACTCCTGAGTATACTTTCATCATGATTGTTGAAGCCTCTTTAGCATTACAAACCCTAAAGACCCTAATACTGTGTATTCTTTTACAGTATGCCTCCGTTTAAGAAAAAACCCTTGCTAGTCCTTCAAATAAGTCCCTTTATGATTACTAGTTCCATCCGACGGACATTGCTCCATAACGGATATATTTTTTGATATCTTAACCAAGGCTTACCTCAATTCCTCTAATCAATGTTGGCAATAACCATGTTAGATCACAAATTTGTATGTATAAAGGGCCGAAATGAAGTCATCAGGGTGTTGGAGCGTCAAAGATAAGTTGCCAATGCTCGCAATTTCATTGAGCACTCTGGGAATTGTCTAAAATTTATCTGAATGAATTGTTGAGGAAAGACCTGTAAACAATGTTAAATTATGGTATGATCTTTGTGTCTCGAGTTTTCCATTTCTCCTTGAATTTGATGAACTAACTCAGTGTTGAGTCCTCCTAACACAAACGATCTTGGATGCCATGTCAACAGCTCACCTCAGACCCAAAATGCACGCTTCCATACTCAGACATATTATTAGTACAATATGACTAAGTTTTGGCGATATAGGGTACCTATCCCCTATTCAGACGTAGACAACTCCTATTCCAACTCGTTTCTGTTAGAGGAACCATTAAAGAATAACTTCCAAGCTTGATTGTTATCGTGAATAACTTCATAAATACAAGATATCTTTTAATCTGGAAAATAGGTTTTAAGTGGTTCATATTCTTCATAAATAGGGTTCTTTGCCAAATGATTTGCTAATTCTTGAGCATTCAATGCGGTCCGCGTTCTATAGATAATGTCACACTCTGTTAGCAATATTTTCAATTTTTCAAGCCTTCTTGTGGGCTTAGGCTTTTGAAAAATATATTTCAAAGATATTGTTTCAACTTCTGTTCTACCTATGTCAGGGCACACACGTTCTTTCAAGAAGGGTGTACTACGCTTCGTAGATGGTAAACTTCTTGCTGAGGTAATGAATGGACAAATCTTTCTTTCCAGTGTCATCATACTGACCCAATACCCAACCAAAAGAATTATCATGTACTGTCATATACAATATCAAAGGTCTTCATGTCTTGGGAGGAACCAACACAGTGGGATCCGATAAGTAATTCTTAATTATTTCAAAAGCTTCTTAACATTCTTCGGTCCACTCGACTGTGGCATTCTTTTTTGACACTTACAGATAGGCTCACAATGTTTGTGTTGTTTAAGCATGAATCGGCTGTGTATTTTAACCTTCCTACAAGGCTCATAACCTCATTTTGTTCTTTTTGAGGTGTCAATTCTTGAAATGCTTTTATTTTTGAAGGATGCAAACTCGATAACCTCTCGACTGACTATAAACCCCAAAAGCTCCCCCATGGTACTACAATACACATTTGGCTGGATTAAGCTTGAGATTTATACCTGCGGAGACTTTCGGAAGAATCTCTTTAAGAATTCACATGATTGTGTTTTTTAATTTCATGATAACTCATGCATAAACTTTGATTTTCTCTATGCATCATAGCGGAAACATGGTTTTCGATCGCTCTCAGATAATTTCTCCGTACATTTTTTTATCAAAAAGGCATAACCGGATAACAATAGTACCCCACAGAGTGATAAAGAATTTTTTTCTTACATCTTCGTCATCCATATAATTTGATGGTACCCCCGACTAACCTTGTATCCCCCACAAAGATGAAACCTCATGTTAGCACTTACCATAAAATAATTGATGTTAGGCAAAGGAAAATCATCTTTTGGACTTGCTTTGTTAAAATCACGATAATCAACACACATTCAAACTTTGAAATCTTTCTTAGGGATGGGTACGGTATTGGCTAACCAAGAAGGATATAGAGCGACTTGAATGACTTTGGCCTCATGTTGTTTTTGTGATCTCCTCTTTAATTAATACACTCATGACGATTTTGAATTTTCTCAACTACTGCTTTTATCGGAGGAAAATTAGGATCAATTGTCAACTTGTGAAGAACCATGTCCGTGCTTAATCAAGGAATTTCATCATAACATGATGCAAAAACATCTTTATAATCAAGCAGGTCTTGGATTATATCGTCCTTTTGATGTCAACATGTACACTTATCTTAGTCTCCTTAATAATTTCCTGATCCCCCAAATTTTTCGTCTCAGTTTCACTCCGTCTTCATCATATTCTATTTATTGACTTATTATTTCAATATTAGGTCGAAGATTAGATTGGATGTTAATATCTAGCGAAAAATTCTTCATGCATGTCATATCACTAGAATCGGCATAGAAAGAACAGTATAAAAGAAAATGAACAAATATATTACATTGAAATAAAGATGCAATTACATCCTATTTAAAAGGGGACATAGAGAGTTCGAAATAAAATGATAAGATAAAATCTGCATTACAATCTTGAATGGACTCGGACGACAAAAGAAAAAACAAGAATAGACTACCAGACTCCTCTTTAACAGGAGAGGGGTGGACTCCCCAATTGCTTAGCTGACATCAGGACCAATGAATTTGCACATCTCTGACTCTAGTGCCTTCTCCGAGTTCCACCATATCAACCTCGACAAATAAATATTTAAAATAGTTGATCATTTCTTCGCTCACTATAATAACTAGCTTTGGAAAAGATGATTGATAAGATTCTGTTGTGCGGGCTTTGGTGAAAGATTTGTAGATTGGTTGTATAGGTTTGGTAAATGAAAATACATCTCTCTTGTGCTTATTTGCCTTCATTTTGTCCTCGACTCTAGGTTGGTATCCTAAGCCAAAAGTACCGGTGCCCTTTCGTAGACTCACTTGATAAGCTCTCACATGCAAGAAGATTCCTAAGCCATTACCCGGCTAAAACCCATGTTTAAGCAATTGATTCACCACCATTACAGACGCAATGGGAATTTTTGGTTTTAAAATGACACTCCTCTTGGGGACATGCTCAACAACCACTACCTCAAAATCATGATAAACCAGTGCCTCATTCTCATTATTGGCCTTGATAAAAGGGAAGGAAGAGTCTTTGTAGATTTACAAATCCCCCTCACCATGAACAATCACCTCTTGTCGGTCGTATTCAAATTTAATAATTTGATGCAACGTTGAGGGGATTGATCCAGCCTTATGCACCTATGGCTTTGTTATCCAACACTTGAAAATTCACAGGATTAATCCACAGTCCATATGGTTAGTACGAGCTTTATCTCACGAATGACATCTATTTTTGACCCATCAAAAGCTCTAACACATACATTATTGGGTCGGACCCTTTCAGCATTAACATTCAATTTCTGTAGAGTTGATAAAGGACAAATATTTTCTCCAGATCCTCCATCAATTATAACTCGAGTGACATATGTAAGATTACACTTTATAGTGATATTTAGGCCTTGCATATGTCCTGTAGCTTCTTTTGGAAGTTCATCATCTGAAAAGGTGATGCGGTTTACCTCAAATATTCTCCAAGCAATCTTCTCTAACTGACTCACTGTAACTTACAGGAACATGTTCTTCTTCAATTTTTCATCAATCCTTAGAATGTTCAGTCAGAATGTATAAGCAAAGACAACAAGAGATTTGTGGCTGAGTTTTTCTTAATTGTTCACGCACGGAGTATCTAAATATTTTAAGCTTCCTTGGAATTTATCTACCTATCCATAGTTTACCCGGTACTCCTTTATTGTATTGGGTCTTTTTAGTTATCCTTAATTTCCATCGGACATAACATCTGCTTGAACGGGTTATGTCCTCCTACTTCATCTATTTCATCATCATTTATTTTCCTTTGTATATCACATAGTAGGCTCATAATTCCAAGGATATCTTTGGGTTAGTCATTGGGAGGCTGGGATAACTGGGTGATATCAACAGGAGGAATATGGCCCCTTGCCCGATCAAGATAGGCCTGTTTTACCTTTTTGGGAAAAACGATCTTGCTTACTCGGACTATCCCAAACATCTTCAAGTCTCCTTTCACATTAAAATGGGTGTGTATGACGGGCTCAACTTTTTCTAACCTATTCCGCCCCTACAGCATCATTTTTTTTTTGTGTTTTTTAAATCCAACCACATTTCCGACTTCTCGATGCCAGTTCCACATTAAGGATTGGCTATCGGAGATGCACACTCTTCATGACCTTCAATCATTTTGTAGCATTTTTTTTTCAGTATGCCTCGGCACGGATTTTTTATTGATGTTCGGTCTACTCGACATTCAACTATATTCGATAGAATCGATCAAATCCTGATAGCCCTTTTCGGGCAAATACCCACACATCTCCTTTATGTTGTGCCCCGGGCAATAGAACAAGATGCGCAATGTTAGAAAGCATAGCAAATTTCTCATGGTAGAAAGTCGGGACATCTCTCTCTCAATAGGAATCAAAACATTCAACTCCGTAATTTTTGGAACAGATCAGCATGCGACTCCCCACATATTACTGAACTCATATTAAAAGCCCATTTCCTCTGTATTGTGGTTTACGACGGAAAGGAATTCTATAAGTATTTTTGATGAACTTGTGGGTTTGTGGATATTTGTGGAGTGTGGTTTAACGACCATTGTGTATAAGAAGGGGTGCAATTGGTTTGTTCATTAAACCATGAGATGGAGAAATAGGGACAGAATATTATAGAATTTTGGAGGAAATGGTGTTTAGGGAATAATCTTGTCCATGAGTCCTAGGAGCTGATACCATATTGGTACATCTCCCTTCTCTTTTTCCTTCCATATTACAGAACCATTATTGAAGCACTTTTGTGTGTGGGCTTTTTAAGCAGCTTGAACTTACAATATTTCCAAGCTTGATCCCATTTCCCACCTATTTTCCCTCCGTAATAAGCTTGCAGCGCATGTCTTCCCGCCGCGACAAAAACAGATAGTTAAGTAAATCATGTTGCTTGCGCCTTCGACAAAAACGTATATAATTCTCTGACTCCTTCCATTATTGTTAATCCTAGAAACTTGTCTCCTCCATCTGATAGCATATTCACGAAAATTTTCCATGGTCTTTTTAATCGTGTTGGCTTACAGGAGTGGATTGTAACAATGTCAATATATATTGGAATTGTTTGTACGAAACAATCGACCAATTTCTCCCATGTGTGCCAGTTGGTGATCTCTTGATCTATAACAATTCAGATGGCAATCCCTATTAAGGCTTTCCCAAAAATAGACCATAATAACTCTTCGCTTGGCCTCTAGACCCTCAATGGTTGCAATATCTCTTATAGAGCTATGGGTCTCCTTGACCCATCGTATTTCTCAAACTTGGTTCTAAACAAGCAAGGCAAACTGTACGTGAGGAAACATGCAGAAGTCCCTGAACGAGATGCCTTTGTGGCCTCCTAGTCCTTGCATATCTCTTATACTCTGTTTCAAACTCTTCGTTTTCTTAGTCATTTCTTCATGTTCCTTATTCTTGACCATTTTCTAAATTTCTACAGGGGAACTATATTGATGAATGTGGGGATCAGAGCTTGGAATTTTAATGGACTCTTCAAAAATATAAATGTAATCACGCCACACTTTATGCGGAGGGGATCGCTGTTGGATTTTGGCACCATCGTTGGTTGCGGGACGCAGTTAGTCGGGCAGTTTACACAAAGAGTGGATTACTTATCATAGGTTAATTCGAAGGGCTCACCATAGAAGTTCCAGCGACATTGGATGTGTTAGCATAGGGGCCAAATCCAGGGGGATATATCGATCGGTTGTCGACACCTAGATAGGGGGAGACATCTTTATATTAAAATAGTCACGGATTGAAGACGGTGGAGGTTGTCTACTCATCCAAGCATTGTCCATCTCTGCCATTTGTTGTTTTAATGCCCTTATCTCTTCTGTTGTCCCTATTTCTTGTGAAGACATCTTGTTTTGGATCTCATCATTGTCCGATTCATTTCCGTATTTGGGGGCCATTTTTTGTTTCCCTTTCGATCTTTATTTTAAGGATGTGATGCCAGTTTAACCACAAACGAATTCTCTTTAATCTAGTATGTCTCTCTTTATTTCTCTCTCTTTCTCTATATATCTCCCTCTGAATGGAGTAACAAACTGATTAGCGTTAAGAAATTATGCATATTTCATCCACATATATACTTCTAATATGGAGGACCTTATGTTTCATCCCGTCTTAACTAGGCATTTTTCTCTTACTTAGTTTTTTAATATTTTATTATTATTTATTTATTTATTTTTTATCATTAGGATTATTATTATTTTTGTAGAGAGAAAATAAAGAAAAAATTATTCGTATCGAACCCCCTGATTTGCCTACTTATCATGTTTGGCCCATGAAGATCTTGCGTAGTTCGCGAAAGATATTAATCTTTTAAATTTTTTTTGAATGACATATGCACATAAGGTGACCGAAAACAAATCTTTTTCATTCATTTTCAAATATTTTTAAAACAATGATTAGAATAAAACATAAAAAAAATTGAAGTACCTAGGACTTAGATGGACTCTAAATGAAATAAAATATAGAAAACGAAAAAGAATGAAAAAAAATAATAGTAATAATAAAATAAAATTAAATAATCACTACTAAGAAAATAGACTCGAAAAGAAACTGAATCCTTGAATCTCAATAATCTCCAAGACCCTTATAAATTTTTGCCAATGCTTTCGGTAGATATGGAGCCAAAGCACAGGCCTGTCTACCTAACCTCTCATCGTTCTGGTGTAAGTATTTAGCATAAATATTGTTGAGTTCATCCCTGAGTTGTAGTATTCGGTCTGTGGCTTCATCCATATTGTCATAACAATTATGTAACCAGTGGTGAGCAGTATTGACTTCATGCGTCAAATTTTCCCTTTGTTCTTGGAGATCTTACAATTTGAAGGTGGAGTGCATCTCGATCGGCTATCCTTTGACCTCTCTTAATCTCACAGTTTTCCTGAAAAGCACTAAAAACGCCTTGCTATTTTTCTTTCCCGTTCCATAGAGGCTTTAACTTGAGTTTGGAGTCTAGACTGTGCGTAGATAAGATGGTCCTTTTATTTCTAATACTCCTCTTCCTGTTGCTCCAACGCGCCTGTGGCAATATCCAAGTCTTCTTGTAAGGTCAAAATGATAGAAGGGTTTTTTTCTAACTGTAACTTCAAATATTGCATCACGTTGGGCCAACTCCTCTTTAGCGTTTTCAGGTCATTACTTAGGATATCCAGAGTAGATTTGTAGCTTCTTTCGACTTTGAGGCGAGCTTGCTTAATCTTAACCTCAATTTTCGCTTCTCGATCTATAGGTCCTTTTATTGACCCTTCTAGCATAATCTTAGGAAGGGGCTGATATTGAACCCACTCTAAGTACGCTTGGTCCACCTCGCCTCTTGTGTGATCCTTCACCTTATCATGGGGACTTGAGAGTATGCATCCCCCCCCCTAAACCTTAATTATCTATGATTGCCTTAAAGGTATCTCGGGATGAAACTCATACATTAATTCCCGCATATCTTTATTAGGTGGTAGAAACTGGCGTCGCATAACTCTAAGTAGAATGTTAGGTTTGAAACCTCAAAGACCCATCAGGACGATGGATGATCGAAAAGTAGACATGTATATAACCTAGGACGACGGAAACCAATGATAATTCAACAGAATATTGTCATCAGTCAGATTATTGAAGTGTTGCTTCCAAGCTTCAATACCCTTCAGAAAACTATGATCTTTGATTCTTTCTTTGTGGACTCCAATATAATCATTCCATTATACTTTAAATTCCACTGCATAAGGGTGATGACGAATGTGTTCAATCATCAATAGTTGTAATAAAATTATGTGTCCCTCAAAGTAGTCTTTTCCATCCTTGCAAATAGTTAAAACACGATAAATGTCTGCCAGAATCATTGTTACGAGAGTGATATTAGGTTTTTCTCAAAATTTGTAATGACTGCAGCCAATTTATGCTAGTCTTTCCTCCATTTTTTTGAAATACCATGATCCCCAAAAAAGCCACCATCAAGGCATCATAACTTTGTGCTTCCCAGGTCAGACGACTCCCATTATTACGGAGTTTCTTTCCATACACTTCGAATCCATCACTTTTACCATATCTTTTATACAAAAATTTTAACGAAACTCATCCATTATTGACATAACCACCTATATCATTCTCATTTATATATAGTAATTCTAGAAACCTCCTCCCATAAATATGTTTTCGTAGCATAGGCTCTCCTTGGTAAAGATGTTTACCCTTTCCAATGAATGCCCTTATCTCCTCAAGGGTGGAGGTGAGTTCACAACAAGAAAAACAGAATACATTCCTTAACGTGTTGCAAAAATGCACTAGTGTTTCTATCAAATCTCGTCGTTGCTCACCATACAAAAGGCTTCGTAGAAATCCCAAGCATTTGAACACCATTCCTTGTCTATGGTTTGTCATATTTTCATATCATGTCTTCAAGAGTGTCGGGGCCTTATCCAATATCATGAATCGAGGTGATTGATCCTCTCCTTGTCTCTTATCTCTCTTTCCATATGGATTCATATTTTCGTATATTATGATAGTGACAAATTAGGCCTAATAAAAATATCTATTTTTTTAATAAGAATAACGTAAAAATCATATAGACAAAAAAAGTAATTTTTTTCTTTTTTTATGTTTTTATTTATTTATTTATTTATTTTTTAAAAAATATTGTTATTAAAGGAAGAATGGGAAAAAAATAATATATATGAGTAGCCCTCAAAATTTTCCCAAGACAAAAAATATTAGTATATTCGATTGTATTTTATTTTTTGTTAATTAAATTTCCAACCTTTTTTTATATATAGAAAAACTTTATGGTATTGATAGATTTTTTCTATTTGTAAATGAAATATAAATTTTGATAGACGAAATTGTGTTTAATAAAAGGAATACGTCAAATCTTTAATTTTACGTTTTTTGTTATAATTAATTTTTGTTATAATTCTTTATCCAAAGCCGATCAAAATTTTTTATAGTCTTCCCAATAATGCAACAAGTAACAACAATAATAGACATGATAGTCTTAATTAGGATACACACATAGACAAAGGCTCTACTCCTTTGCGACTTCCCCTCGTAATTCAACATAGCATGATGCAGGATAATTGAATCCCTATTTGGGGATAATATGTGAGGCTTGTTTTACTAGGTAACACCTATTAGAGAGAATGTCTAGATTGGTCGTCAACGAGCGGAAACCACTCGAGTCGAGAAGGACAGCTTCCTATACAGGCTTTCTTCTCCGGTCTACTGTTGTATTCCTTGCCATCCAAGACATGTGCTACTAGAGAATCTTTCCCAGCATTGCCGCATCTTGTTTAAAGCTCATGGATCGTATAGCGTAACGCAATCTATCTTCCGAATAAAGTTCTCAGGTATACTCGATGGATGGCGCAAGGAAAGAACTTTATAGGATATCACACTTATATCAAATGGTTAAATAACACACGCCAATAACTATTATACCATTAAACGATAATAATCAACAATAGTGGGACGTAAGAAATAATAATCATAAGAAGTTCATATTTCAATCTCGAATTGAGTTAGTCCCCATAGAATCGCTATAATGGCACACAACAACACCAACAGCACCTTTCTCTTCCGGCGGCGTAAGGCTTTTTCCAATTTAATTGAACGTTTTAATTAAGAGATTATTTTGAATTTGTCAGAGTCGCCACTTTGGACTGAATATGGTGTTCCAGGCACCTTTTTGTATTTGAATCCCTAACAAACGAAATGATTTTTTTGTCTTCTCGCGAACCAGTTTGGGTAACGAATTTAGATGACCGGGGGAAGGTATAGGCATCCATCGAGTCCTGTGGTTCTATCACGGTTGCTTTATGGACTTTTATGACGAAACTAATTTTTTGAAATTCTATTGTTAACAAATTTATTTACATCATGCTTTGATTTTATTTAAATATATTCAAAAATCCAACATTATTTATTAATCCATTGCCCTTTATTACAATATATCTACGCAAGAAATTAAATTAACAAAGCAGAATCACATAAAAAGATCTTTTTGTTTTACTTTTGTTTTGTTATTTTTTTTTTGTTACGTTTCTTTTGTTTCTTTTTACCTTCTCATCTTTTACTATTATTATTATTGTTATTATTATGCTTTCAAGGTTTTTTTTTTATTTAACTTAATTTTTTTCTGCTTGGACAAAGAAACTTTTAAAAAAAAAATTTATTTCCTCTTCAATTGAATTTTTTAAAATATTATTTTTATAGTTCTTTTATTTTTTATTTTTTCCTTCTGTTTTCTCTTTTCCCCTTTTTATTATATTCTTTCTCATATTTTATTTTTAACTTTTCCTTCTTCTTTTTATTAGTATTATTATTCTTTATTTTTTTTTAATTTTTTTTTCTTTCTTCCATTTTATATCGATTTTTTTACGTCACTAACATTAAACGAACATCCAACTAAGTTGAAATTAATATTTTACAAAAAGCTACAAATTTATCATATAAACAAAATGACAATTAAATACTTGGAACAATATTTTTTACTTAATATAAATATTACATCTATAGCTTGTGTTTTTTAAATCCAATCAAAATAAAAACTTATCTAATAAAAATATATTGTGGTGGTTGATGTTTATTCTTTTAAATAACTTAATCAGAAAAATGATAAATAAAAAAAATTTCAAATCTATTAATTTAGATTGAATAAATTATTTTATTGCTCTAAAATTGTGTTATACTTTATATCGGGTAAAAAATTACATGTCTACACCCATGACCTTCCCATGATAGATAATGAATTTCTTTCATAGCCACCGACCTTGCTAAAATCATACCTCCCGAGTAACATCTTATGTCAATTTTAGTACGTCCTTCGAACAGTCTCTCACGAGGACCCAAGCGACGGGGCGTCGGGCCACGAGGGACCGTCATCCTGCCGTCGTGAAGGACCGTTAGCACCTCCTATGGTCTTTTTTGACCTTTCCCTTCCTTTTGAACCCTAAGTTACAAAACAAAGAATCAATTTTAATTTTAAATTAATACCGTAAATCATCATATTAATTTTAGTGTATGCCTAGAAACTAATTAAAAACAGATCCAAGTGAACTCATTAATCAAACTTAGAAAATTAGAAGCAAGAGGGAGAAAAAAAAGCGCAAGAACCCTGTTTCAACCGCCATCAAAGCCTCACAGTTCCATCCATGAAAATTTTTGGTTTTGGGCCGTGGATTTCTTCATCACTTGGGTCTGTGGGATTTAACTCTTGGGGATGGGGCTCCTTTGCCACAAAAACCCGTGGATCCTTAGTTTTCAGTCATTCTGATTCTCTTACATATTAAACTAGGGTTTCTAAACATGATATAACTTCATAAATTTATTAAATTTATTTTCCAATAAGATTATCATGTTATTACTCTTTCAGATTAATCCGCATGAATGTCAGAACCCTAGCTTTGTATTTCTTTAATTATGGAATTACAACGTGCTATGTCATATATTTCAGACACTTCGTTCTACATGCCTCAGTTTTCATGCATGATTTTACCAAATAATTGTTGCATTTTCAATTACATTTATGTTTCTAGCAATCAATTATTTAAAGAAATTCAGATCTAATAATTAATTTACATCATTCATTAGGAATTAAAGCATAATACCACAGGTTGGCTAGGGTTTAGCATACCCAATAGTGCAAGAACTACACCGAGTAGTTGTCATGTTCCTCTGTGGACCATTAGTTTAGTATCACGTCAGCATGCCTTTATATCTTTGCGAGATATTGGGTTTCCTCCTCTCGATGAGGCGTATACATCGGACTCCACATTTAGCTCATGTGGGTTTTAATTATCGGTTTTAGTAGCTCCACAGCCCACGTTCATCAAACTCTCTGCATTGACAATTGATCATTATATTGCATATTCAGTTTCAGCATTTTATAAATTGGTCAATGCATCCCAGTCTTAGTAAAAATCAGCACCACACGTTTAGATTATTTACTTGTTTTTTGTGCTTGTTTAAGTTAATTTTTTAGTTCAGATGTCCTATATCGTACATGCTCCGTACCTTTCAAGTACGGACTCATACGTGGCACTACATCTTCTCATGTTGTAGTTAAGGTCTCAGCATCCAGATCAGCATAGATTGATTTCCCCGATCTCTCCAGTTCAGAAATTCAGTGGTCCCAGTCCGCATTCTCCGAGGACATCCGTCATTTAGTTTCATTTCATTCTTTAATCAGTCATTTTTCACTGTTTTGGCAGACTTATCTAGGGCTGGTTTCCAAGATTTCGAGTCATTTAAGAGGCTAGGTTCAGGCATAGTTAGATTTAGCTTAGCATTGAGTTAATATTTCTTTTGTATTAAACTCATTGTTTTCAAATATCTCAGTTATAGAATATGGATAATCCCCATCTGTTCATTTAAGTATTATTTAAGCTTCCACAACAGTTTATTAATCTTGTGTATGCTCATGACAATGCCAGTATGCTAGCTTTTGTGATCATTTTTGGTCCCTATGTTTCGTGTCGATGTGCTCGCAGATAGCTCTTGGTGTGAGACCAAACTTGGTATCAGCGCATAGTTCAAGAGTCCTAAGATTCGAAAAAGCCGCACATAAGTAAGTTTCTTTTTCATGGTGGGAAGTGCCCACTCACTGTTAGAGTGGATATAAAAGCTCTCTAGGAATAGCTTTGCACCTTTCTTGTTACTCTTATCGTGCAGAAGGTAGATCTTATTCAATTCTAATTGACGTTCCTACGTTTAGATCATGCATCCTCGTAGATCTGGAACTCAGTAATGTGAAATGCCAGGAATCAAATGCACATCCCGCTCCCCAATCTCAGATCAATAATCTCTCCAGGCTGAGGTCAGGAATACCATACAACTGTTGGCTCAGTTGACCCACCAGAACAATTTGGGTTCATATCCTATTATGGAAAAAATAGTGGATTAGCAGCAGCAAGGGTCCGATGACTTTTCGAGGATGAATATTCTTTAGTTCCTTAGGTTTTGCAAATAATGAAAGATCCTCAAAATTTCTTGTATGAAGTCAAGAAGATCTTTGAGGTGATGCAGGTTAACGTTAAAAAAAAAATCGGGTTGATTGGTGTCAAGAGAAACATACCAGCTGAAAGAGATTGCTCATATCTGGTATACTCAGTGGAAGGGATAAGGGGGTGCAATATAGCTCCATTATTACTTGGATTACTTCAGTGAGACGTTTTCTCCAACAGGTTTTTCGCTTCCCCCAATAGAGTTTGATAGAACAAAGGACGCAAGAATTCAGAACTTGAGGCAGGGAAACCATAATAGTCCAAAGTAATGGGTGAAGTTTAACCAACTCTCCTCCAGGTAGGCTCCTCACATGGTTGCTGACTCTAGGGCTCATATTAATAAGTTTCTTTGTATGGAAGTATCAGATTTGGTGAAGACAAGAGTGCAAAAATGTTATTTTGCTGGGAGATACTGAATATCGCTAGGATTATTAATCATTCCTCTTCTCACAATGTTGAGAAAGCATAAATCTTAGGTAACAGGTTAGTAAGGAAAGAATACTGCTAGGACTGAGAACTATGACTATTCTCAGGTTAAATCGGGTGTGGAAATCGCTGCAACATGGTCATCAGAAGTCTTAAGCTCCATCCCTTATCAGCTAGTTTCAATTCTCCAATAATAGGTATGATCGGAGGGCATAGCAACAGGCTCTAAGTCGAAGAAGTGTTTCAAGGCACCAACACTTACCCCTTGATTTAAGCGTGGTAAGAACCATCTGGCGTGTGTGTCTGAATGAAAAATGATGTCTTGGATTGGTCATTCTTGTCACAGGTTGAGTCCTGTCCTTCCAGACAGGATCAAGGGGTGGGAATGGTAAGAGTTAGTCTAAAAAATTCTCAGCACCAGCCAGTCGGCCAAACTCCCGGCAGGGTAAACTAATTTGGTACAGGTACGTCACGGCCTAAACAGACTTTCTGCTCGTCAGGCTCATCATGATCAGGACAACGTTCTCCTGACGTAGTCATTGGACGTTACGATCTTTCATCACCCTTGATTTTTTGCATTGTTAATCAAGGGCTACTCTTTCTTTTGTAACTCCTTATATAGAAGTCCCAATTCAGTGTCAGTACCCAGAAACGCGCTCAGAACCCTTCTCATTCGGTACTCTCAGTCGGTGACCAATATAGCTAAACGGGTATACAGAAAGTGCCCTGTCCTAGTCTCATCAGTAAATCATCCTCATCAGATCTTGTACAGTACGAAATGGTTAAGACGTCGTGTGCATCTAGGCATGGCTTGGTCACACATATATTATGCCTCCGTCGATTTTAGAACTACGAATTTTTTGTTCATTTTCACAACTTCCAGACAACCAATCTTAGAATGAGATTTTATATCCAAGCGCCTTGGGTCAATTGATTTCTTACCTTAAGGCCCCATAAGATTGAGTCGAAGGGTTACTCTATCATCTATTTCGGGTTAAGGTTCTAGCCCGCCTTGAAACCCCATCTTTTTAGTCATTCCAGTAGTTTGTGATTTCAGAAGTATTTCAAAAGATCTTCCGAGGTTTCTTCTCCCGTAGAAGGAAATAACTATGGAATGATTCCCTTCAAGATACCCACCTTTTTTTATTTAATTCCTCCTTACATACAAAATGGCTCTAAGCAGAATTAAGGAATTGAAAGAGCAGTTCAGAACCTTCTAGATACGGTTTTCAATCAGACCTAGTCTTTCACCATGACGAGCACCAGTTTTGGGGGTTTGTAAATGAGAAAGATGGGTTCGCTCAGAATGTGCATTGACTATATATAGTTTAAGAAGGTCCAATCAAGAATAAGTATCCCATCCCTTGATTCCTTATTGTTTTACCAACTTAAGGGTGCTAGTCAATTTCTCAAATAAGACCTCAAATCGGTTATCTCAGGGTCAGAGTCAAGAATGTGACATACGAAAACAGCCGTCCATAACTCGATATGTAATTAGAATTGTGTTATGTTGTTTTGAACTGACCAATGATTCTGCAGCTTCATTGATTTGATGAACAGAGTTTCAAACCCTACTTTGAATTTTTCATTATCCGTCTTCATTGTATGATATCCTCATTTACTCTATGATGAGTAAAAACATTCAAAGTCCATTTGAGAGTTGTTTCTGCAGACTCTCAAAGCTTGCCAGTTAGTCGCTAAGTTAGGTATATTGAGTTTTGGTTGCGAAATCCGTTTTGCTTGCCTTGGTCAGCATTTATCTAGGCAAAGGGAATCCGCGTAGATTAACAAAGATGAAGATGTCAACGATCACCCCCATACCAACCGCTTGCTACAGATACATAGTTTCTTAGGTCTGCAGTTATTACACAGAAGGTTCGTGGAAGGATTTTATCCATAGCCTCACCATTGACTAGGTTGACTAAAGATGTTCCAGTTCAAATGGCATATGAATTGAGTACAGCTCTGCAGAATTGAAAAACTAGATTGCTACATCTCCTGTCTTGACTCTCCAAAGGGTGCAGGTGGTTATTTATCTCATGGTGATACATCCATAGTTGTCCGCTTGGTTTGTGTGTTGATGCAAGAGATAAGTTTTATATCTTATACTCTATAAGCTTAGTGCTAGAAGACTATCCAACTCATGACCCCTCGAGCTGCAGTGGTTTTGAACTCAAGTATGGATACACCTCTTGATGGTGTTCATGTAAATGTGTTCACCGATCCATAGAGCATTTATATGATTCACCCCTAAAGAGTTACCCTTCGCCAGAGGATATGGACTTGATTCCTTAAGGATTATGATATGAGAGTGCAGTATCATCCGTGAAATGCAAATATAATGGCGATTCTCTTTAGTTAGATTATCTTTGGTAGTGTAGCCTATGTGAAGGAAAAAGAAATGACTAGTTAAGGGATTTCACAGGGCTTGTCTCTTGGAGTTTCTCCTTATGAGCATTTAGAGAGTGGTGTACATTTCAAAATCAGGGCGAAATCATCTTTGTAGTGGAGGAATAGGACAATCAAGAGGGGATCCAAGCTGGTTGAACTAAAGGGTGCAGTCAACAAGCAGAGTTGGAGGTTTTTTCTTTCAACGGAAATGGTGTACTTTACAACCAAGTACATTGGTGTGTTCCTGATGTGGGAGAGTTGTTAGAGCAACATATTCTTGCGAAGAATCATAACTCCAGGTATTCTAGTCATCCCGGTATTCCACTAAGATGTACCCGCGATATCTGTGGGAAGTCTATTGTGGAATTGCATGAAGACTAATATATAGACTTTGTGGTAATTGCCCCCAATTTGAAGCACGTCAGGTAGAGAAAAAAAAAAAAGAACATCAGAAACTAGGAGGTATGACTCACTATATTGATATTCCCCTTGGAAGTGGATGCGATCAATATGGATTCGTCAAGGGTTACCTTCTTATTTGGCGACATCATGACTCAATTTGGGTGATATTTTATAGATGACTAAGTCTTCTCTCTTTTTGGCGGTCAGACACATTCGGTAAAGGACAGCAAACTTTACCTTACTTAAATTGTGAGGTTGTCATGAGGTTTCTTTTTTTATATCATCCTCTAATAGATGTCCTTAGTTAACCTGCTAATTTCCGAGTCATTTCAAAAAGGTCTTGGGTACTCATGTTACCTTAGTACAGGGGGGGGGGGAACTTTCATCCACAAACGATGGGCAGACAGAGGCGTAACCATTCATACCTTATATGATATGATGAGATCTTGCTTGATCGATTTCAAAAAATGTAGTTTCGATGAGCATCTTCCTCTTATTGATTTTTTTGACTACAATAATAGCTATCATTCCATTTCAGATGGCCCCTATGAGTTCTGAAAGGCGCAGATGTATATCTTCTTTGGTTGGTTGATGTAGGTGAAGCAGCTTTGATAGGGATAGATTCCGCCTTATGCTATGGTGTAAATGCAACTCACCTTTAGAGATAGACTTAAGACAGAGCCGCAAGTCACTGAATCTTAGCCGATGTGGAGAAGGGAACTAGAGTCCAAGTTGATGAATGAGTTTTTCTAAAGTCTCCCTATGAAAGGGGTGATTAGATTTGGAAAGAAAGGAACTCAAACCCTGTATTTAGGCCCCTTACACGATCCTTAAAATGATTGGCAATCTGGCATATGAGTTAGAGGTTGCCACAAAGTGCGCATTGCCACCGGTCCTTCCACAATCTCCTCTTGAAGAAGTGTGGTGGTGACCCAGCCCTCTATAGTCCATTAGATATTGTGGTGTAAAAAATCTTTCTTATGGAGGATGTACCAATTGAGTTCCTGACCCGCCGTCAAGTTAGAAATTTGAGAATCACTAAGTCCACTTCAAATCATGGTTTTGTGGAGGAGTCAGTACGTAGAGGAAGCTACTTGGGAACCACAAGCATCCATGAAAGTCAACTATACTTACCTTTTTCCTTCCGATTCCACTCTAGGTTGAGGTAATAGCTCCTCTTTAGTTTTAAAGTCATTAATGCATAATTTCAGTTTTAAAATCATGTTCCCTCAGTTTGTACTTTCATTTTTAGCGTAATTGCTTGTACGCAGAACTCAGTTCTCACTGTTTAGTAGTAGGGTTTACATCTCTCTCCCTCTATTTAAGCTAGTTTAGTTTTCATTCGAGGAAGAATGTTCCCAAGGGGGAGAAAATGTAACACCCCGTAGCCAAAAAAAACCAATAATTAGTTTATCAGAAAAATCTGTAGGTGCTACCAATGGTGGAATCGACAGACCGTAGCCTCAACCACGGCCCATCCTGCACAACCGTCGATGGGATCAGAAACTCCTAAATATTTAAGCCTAGAAAAATTGGTTAAATCTTGGACGACGGATAGACTTATGGTCCGTACTAAGTGACCGTCGATCAAGACTCCCTTCAACCACTCTCTATCAAGAGATATGGATGACCAGCATAGTTCTTAGGTGAACCTACGGTACGTAGGTATTACTGTAGGTGGAAAATTTGCAGTCAGTTAAGGGGAAATAAAGTTGGGTCAACTTAAAATGATCATACCTCTTAGCAAAAAAAATAATTAGGTCTCCCATGACCTACACACAGATAGATAATTGAATTATCTTTCAATAGACATCAACCTTGCTAAAATCAGATCTAAGAGTAAAATGTTATGCCCATTTTAGTATAGGCCTATCGAACAGGCCCTCACGATAGACCCAACGACCGGGCGTCGGGCGGGCACCCGACCATCATCAATCTTGAACTTCGTAGCCCTACCACATCCTTCCCAGGGTCGTTTGACCTTCCACTCCGTTTAAACGCTAATTACTCATTTTTACCTTAAAACATAAGATTTTTAGTCATTTAAGTTAAGCCTAGCAACATAATAAAACATATCCAAGGTTCAAATCATTAAATCAAAACAATAGAAAATTATAAGCAAGAGAGTATAAAAAAGTTCAAGAACCCTAGTTCACACGTCCAAGCTCCAGAAAGATAGAGCCCTGGAACATCGTATTTTTTTTGTGTATGTTCATCACTAGGTATTGGATTTCACTAGTGTGTTTCCTTTACCCCCAATTGGTCCTTAGTTTTTCATCAGTTATGATTCTCTTATCTGAATTACTCCTGGTTTCTAAAACTTTGATATAACCTTCATTAATTTATAATTATAAACTCTCCAAATCAGATTATCATGTTACTACTCATATTATCGCAAGAATATCTGAACCCTAGCGTGTATTTCTTGCTTGAGTTTAACACATGCTAGGTCATATTTTCACACACTCAGATATACATGTCGCAATTCATAAATGCATAATTACAGATTAATTTTTTGGCATTCTCTGTTTGCATTCCAGTTTCGAGCTTCCTGTATTACAGAATTCAGATATGATCAGTTAATTTCATAATATAGGAGTCCATAATATCGATTTTAGACTACGGTTTAGCGGACCAATAGTCAATGAACTTACTAGCCCGATAGGTTGTAAGTCCCCCCTATGGGCAATAGTTTAGTTATTACACCAGCATGCCTTTATAACCTTTTTGCTTGTATTTGGGTCCTCTCGATGGTGCGTATACATCATACCCATAGTTTGTAGCTAATGTGGTTTTTATTATGCGGTTATTAAGTGCTTCACAGTTCAGTCATATGCTCTGCATGACATCTATCTGTATATTCAGTATTCATTTCACCATATTATAAATTGTTTCATTGCGTCCATTAGCTCCCCCCGAAATCAGTCACATCACATTCAGATCATTATCCTTATTTTTGTACTTTCAGTTATGTTTTTATTTCATTGTACTCTATCCTACATGCTCATACCCTTCACAAGTACTGCCCTACGTACGCTACATCTCACCCCTTCTCTTGTATTGTAGGTTAGGTCTCAGCATCCGATCACGCATAGATCATTTCGCCCGTCTCTATTCCGCAGATTGCAATGTTAAGTCCTCTCCTCCGAGGACAACATCATGAGTTTCATTTTAGTTTTTTAAGTCATTTAGTTTTTAGTTTTTTGCTAGATTTAGTATGGCTTGTCCATTATTCTATTCTAATTTAGAGGCTATTTTTCATACAGAGTTAGATTCAGTTTATATTGATTTATATTTCTTTGTATTAAATCATTGGTTTTCAAATATCGCCAGTTATTAAAATATGGGTATTCCCCCATACTTTCTTTATAAGTATTATTTACTTCCGTAGATAGTTTATTATCTTTAGTATCTCATGATCATGCCAGCAGGTTAGCTGGGATCACTGTGGTCCTAGGTCGGTATCTTTCGTCGTGGGGGTACTCGGGGAGTGAGTAAATGTCAAAAAAAAACCAACATAATTCCAAATAATCTATTTCAATAAAATTCCTTCATCCAACCCAAGAATTCCAAATAAGTTATTTTACTAGTAAACTTTATATCCACCAAAATACACAATAGTTTAAACTAGACATTAAACTATGTCAAAGTAAACATCAAAAACTTCACAATAACAAAAATAACAATCCAAAGAATCCAAACTATAAGAGTCTAACATGTCAACTTCATAAACTTCTCCTCATAACCCTCATTCTCCTTATAAGATTATCATTTTTCATGATCCCTCACTCTCTTTATCAGACTTATCATTCTCATCACCCTCCTATATGATCTATCCCTTGCTGACCGACATTGAGGAAGATCTTTCCTGATTCAAAATAAAGTTTGTTGTGGTTAAAATGTTCGACTTCTTTACCCAATGCCTAAATTGACATCTGGACACAATTTCCTATACAAAATTCAAATTAGTTAAAGTTGTCAGAAATTACCTATGAAAATTTAATTATTTTTTATTACCGTAAGTAACTTATAATTAATGTTATAAAAATTGTATGTAAAAACTACCACATGTTTCTCCCTCAGTGGTAAAAGATCTAAGAGAACCTGGCGTGGACCTGTGCTTTTTTCGATTCTTCAACTATGAGTCTAGGTTAAATTAAGACCATTCAATTAAATTTAAGAATGTTTTAAAAGATCATTGATTTGTTTCAACGACAAAGAGACTTTTAATGTAGCAATTAAAAAACTATTAAGAGTATTTTGTCCTAAAGCTCTCATTTGTTAGTATTATTCTCAAAAATATCACCCGTCACAACACCAAGTTCAGAAACCCTACTTTCTAATTGTCCGCATTAAAAGATGCAGAACAATACATTAAATAAACAATGGTGTTGCAATTTATGGTGATCTGCAGATACTGAATTGTGCAATATTAATTTTTAGGATGTGCATTTACAGCATTAATATGTATTCTCTTTTAGCATGTAGAGACAATAAAAAGAAGAAACCTGATATTTTGTTGAATTGAGGTTTTCAACCTTCGGTTTTTCAATTGGTTGGCTTGTAGTTTCACCACTAAACTTCAGATCCACAAACTGAAAAGATTTTTTAGTTGAGAGACAGTCACTAACTGATCCACTAATATTCTTTTTTTATGAAGTAGTTCCTTTGACAGCCATTAGTTGCATTGAGTTCAACGACATATTTATCAAAGAGGAAAGATTTAGTGACGAAAAATTACAGTATCCATTCTCGTAAAATGTAAAGCTAGAACAAAAGAGACTTTTAGTTGCATTTAGTTTTTCTTTTAGCGGCAATATTTATTTCCACTAAAATGATTAGCGGCATTGCATCCAATATCGCTTAAGGCTTTAATTACATTTATACAGAGTGCCGGTAAAGACAAATAATATTGCGAGTAAAACTTTAATATTATAAAATAGTTAAATTAGCAGTGCGAACTGTATGTTATTAAGATTATATTGATCAATCGGTAATAATTAGATTTTCGATATATACACTACATTGTCAAGATCATTTATCTTGAGGAAATACAAAATCTTAAAAGTGCTATATAGTTTTTCATTGGGCTTGATTTTTTCATTTTTTTGGTTAATTCTGTTGTTATAAATCTATATATATTATTTTTACAGTCATTAATTTATAGTTATGAATATTAATTGTTGGTTTTACTACCTGTTTTAAAAATGTTGTTTATGTTTTTTTAAGTTATTGTTATATTATTTGTTTATACACAACGAATATGCAATTCAAACTATGCAATTCAAAAATAACTTTTTTTTAGAAGATATTTTATTTACAATATTCTCCAAAGAATTTCCCCCCTACAATCGTCAAGACTAAGGATTTACATGATATATTTTGTTGTCATAATAATGTTAATATTAGTAGGAGCACAAAAGAAAGTCAAATGATAGAATTAAAACTAGAAATTAATTATAATTATATGATACAGAATGATGACTATTCTCTCACATCAAAGAACTTTTATAGAACTTTTGCCCCATTATCCCTTACGTCTCTTCCATACTTTTCAAGGATCCTTAATGATTTGTTTATGCACAACCTCAATTCCAAAACATTAAAATAACGATATTACATAACAAATTTTGATTTTGGAAGATTTTATCTTAATTCTTAAACACATAATGACTACATATTACCTATTGATATGATTATGGAACCTTTGCTCTTGGAACACATTAGTTTTATCAATATATATTTTTTAAAAATTTAATATTGTGAAATTCATTTGTATTGTTATACACGATACTGTGTCAAATATAAAATTGACAAATATCAATTGCTTTTCTATTAAAGACAACTATGTAAACCACGGTAAATAACATTACATAAACTAGGATACATAGTGTTATCATTTGGTAATTTTGGGCCTTTTTTTTTTCATATAAAACCAATGATACACTAGAAATTGAATCATCCTCTATCTCTTAACTAGATTATATAAAACAGACTATAACCATTAAAATAACAAAAAAAAATTATTCTGGATTGTTAAATAAGAATATTATAACGGGGCGAAGCACGAGCCCATTTACTAGTTGTTTAAAAAAAAGATTGACAGTAACTGTCCACAGTGTCAAATTTTTTCATTATGTAAAACTAAAATAATATTAGTTTAAAATTTAAGGGGGTTAATATTTTTGGATAAAAATTTATATCAGATCATTTGTAAATATTCATGAGTCACTTGTAAAAAGATTCACTCAACATCTACATTCTCCAACAATGATCCTCATCCTCAGTTGTGGTTTATACCTTCAAATTGCTAATATCGACTTTCTCCTCGAACTAAACCCTATTAAATTGTAATTATGTTATAGATTCAAGATAAATCAAGGCAAAAGTTAGTTAAGAAGTTTTAATCTATGAAAAAAACTCGGCATTTTTTTATTTTGATATTTTAACCTCAGGAGGTCGGTATCCGTATTTTCAATTTTTGAGATTCTCACCTTCAGAAGTCAGTATTTTGATCAAATAATTAATTTAAAAACATCCCAAAGAATTCAAATAAGCTATTTCAAAATAAAATTCATCAAACCCAACGAATTCCAAATAAGCTATTTTAAGATAAACTTCATCCAATAAAAATAACAAAATATTTTTAACATATACATTAAACTATGCAAAATAAAACTTTCATTTATTAAACGTCAAATAACTAAAATTACGATCAAAGAATTCCAAAAATATAGAAGTCTAACATGTAAAATGTTATAAATACTCTCATCACACCCCCATTAGCTTGATCAGAATTATCATTATCAGGACCCTCCACTCTCTTAGAAAGACTTAATTTTTCATCACCCTCATGAATAAGATACCATCAGTTGTGACCAGACATGGAGGAAGAATTTCCTGATTCAAAAAAACAAAAGCTTGGTGATGGTGTTTAAAACATGTTCCTTTTTTACCCTATGCTTAAATTGGAACATCATGGACAGAATTCTATTACCGAAATTCAAAATAAGCAATGTTATCAGAAATTACATATGATGTAATTATTTTTAACCATAATTACTTATAATAATGTTATGAAAACTATACTGTAGAACTACCACATGTTCCCCCTCAAGGTTAATTTCTAATAGGAACCTGCGGATGAGGATATATATATGCCTAAAAGTGGGACTTATTTAAGTTGAAATTATTATGAAGATTATAATTCTCTCTGAATTTACCTTAATTCATATGTATAAATAGAGAAACAAATACAAAAATAGTCATAGAAAGAATAACCAAACGCAAACAACGTCAAGAAAAAAACAATTAAACTTGATACATCAACTTTCTTGTCAAGAGGGAAAAAAATAATTATATAAGATTGTGTTCAAGTTATAAAAAAAAGATATAAAAAAGATTTGCCATTAACAATGAATAGACAAGAAAATAAAGTCCGTGAAGTCGGAGTTGACAACTGGGCCCATGTCATAGGTTAATATCGCGGAAGGATTAGTAGGAAACTTGTTTGATACAAGAAATAAAAGAGAAAGATAGTGATCAAAAACACTCAAATTTAACTAACCCAAATATACGGTATGAAAAAATTAAGGGAGCATTAATTGAAATTTTTTAAAACAATGAAGGAGAAGAGATCTTATTAAAAGATAAACATTGCAAGAAAACAAGAGAAAAAAAAAGAAATTTAGGGAAGATGATCTACAAAAAAATGAGGAAAGTGATAAACGCTTGGTTGCGAGGTTATAGGGCTTGTTATTGTCACTTTTGGGATCAGTAACCTAGTAAAAAATAATCACAATATTGAAAAAATTTATTCAAAGCTAATGTTTATAAAACGTGAGTTTTTAACTTTAATCAAGTTCCTGTCAGTAGCGCTTTCAAGAGATTGGTCCTACTCAGCAACACGCATGTAAATTGTTCCTCACGTGTATTGGCTTTACTCAACTTATATTTCATCATTTCTGAAAAAATTGGGGTTACATGATCAAACGATAAAAATGTTATTTAAGTATGTAAAAAGTTGTTATTCAATCGTATTTAAGGTAGCCCTAAAATAATAAGAACATAAATAAAGATAAAACAGAAAATACATAAAAATACAGAAGTTTAATCAGACTCACAGAACTATGGGTGTCGTAAGTTAAGAAATGTAATCTCCACACTTACCCAAGGTTAATGGATTATTTCTCCCAATGATAACGTATTAAACTGTTAAAGAAATAGTGTTACCTCAAATTTAATTAACTTCAATGAACTCAGGGGAACACACAAAAGTCATACACAGCTCAAGGCGATTGACACTTTGGATTATTGAGACATACAAAAATATACTGTAGAGAAGGGAAAATTATACACCATTTGATATTCCTTGTATCAAACTTAGAAGAAAACATAAACATTCCTTTCTGTCTTATATCCTTGTTACTAAACATTGTCTCATCATTAAAATGACAGTAACATAATTAATTTTTTGACAATGTGGAACTGTATAAATGACTTATTTTTATATCTTGCACTTAGATCTTGGGATCTCCAGTTATTATAGGGAGAAGCTACCACCACAGTGACTTGTTCTAGGCATAAGTCCCATCCCGTCGATTGATTTCTACCCTCCTTCTCTAGTTAGGCCGTTTTTAAGTGGATCAGACAAATTCTATTTTGACTTTACATAGTCAATTGTGATAATTTCACTAGAGAGTAGTTGTCGCACGAGCTATGTCTCGTATTATATGGAGAGAGATTGTCGTTATAAATAATGCTTCCTGCCCTTCCTATTGAGCTTGACTATCACAGGGTATGAATATAGGGCCATTAGTTCGGCCCAAAATGGAATATCTTTAAGAAAATTTCGGGGAGGAGCCATTCCATCTTCTTCACCTTCATTGTCTAAAGCAATTGAATTGTGAATCCATTGTGAGCGAAGCTATACATAATTGTTGGATAACGTTTCCAAAATATTGCTCTTCAACCATAGTAAAAAATGTATCCAATTGTGGATTGTTATTTCAATTGCCCAAATAATCAAATTTTGCATCACTCTATCACTTCAAGAACGGCGGATATTTGTTGTAGTAAGCATAGGTTGAGTGGTCATCTAAGTATCTCAAAACTCTCTTTATGTCAACCAAATGACTTTGATTTACAATTACTGGTGTCGACTCGTTTACTCATAGCGCAAGCTATTGTCTGGTCGTATACGATTCATGAATACATTAAAGCTTCCCAATACGCTAGCATAGTCCAATTTGAAACGACTTTCAGTGTATTCTTTGAACATGAAGGTGTTCCATCAATGCAAGTCTTTTTGCCCTTTTTACAAAATTAAATAATTTGAATTTTTCAAGTATCTTTTGAATATAAGGAAGTTGTAGACAATGCTTAGACCAGTTATGGAGGTTTTACGAATTTAATTTCTACTAGCACATTAGCAACTCTAAAGCTGTCATGATCAAACACTAGGGAGCAGGACATCTGTAGACTCTTTATTATTAGAAATTCTTTGCTATTTAAGCATGTCATCGGACATATAGCATAAATTACTTCCTGATTTGGGAGTATATTTAGGTAAAACATTTTCCCATTCATTGAGTTGAACCATTTGGAACAAATGGTTTGATCAAACTTTGCATGCCATTGTTTTGTGTTATTTTAGTCCATTAAAGTGACTTTATAAGTTTGCACACTTTCATTTCTTTAGCAGGAACTCCAAAATCTAGGCCTTGTTCTATTGGTAAATTTCTTCATCCAGCTCGTCATTTAGGAAGCACAGTTTTCACATCCTTTTGATGATTTCAGACTGTATACTGTAGGTCGTTCAAATTAACATTCCAAATTGATGTAATCTAGTCACGGCGAGATAGGCGTTAAAAATACATTCAAGAAATCTTTTTGTCCAAACTCTTTGAAAACAAAGTATTGTTTTAGTTTGTAATAATGTTAAATAGTTCCATCATTTCTTTCCCTTTTCTTTTTTAAACAATCCAATTTGAACCCAATGATTTGTTCCCGGAGGAAGATCAACCAAAATTCCCGAGGATGATGTGCTTAAGATTGATGGAATTTCACTTTATAGCCTCCTTCCAAGAGGTTGAGTCATAGACAACATTGCTTCTTGAATGTTTGAGGCTCCTTTAAGATTAAAGTTACAAAATCATATCTAAAGAAGTAGATGTCTTTTGATGTTTACTGAGGCTTGGACTTTTTTCATTTGGTTAATTCTCTTTTGATTCTTCTGGGTTGTTTAGGGACCCACTAGATTGACTCAAGTTTACTTTTATACGGATAAATATGTTTAAAAATTTTCAAACACTCATCTGATCCATTACTGTATTATCATGAATATCCGGAGTTTGGACTTATGAACAAATAATTGACCATGCCTTACTGATTGTGGCATCTCAAATGAATACACACCCATAGTTTAGGCTATTTTACCTTTAGGTTAGGAACTTGAATTTGTGAGACACGGCCCCAATTTGAAATATTTCAAAGTGGTTTTCATACCTTCCCATTTCTCATATGGACTTACATTTGTTTTGAGTGATGGCACTTTGTTATGTATTGTTTTGCTGTGGTAAGGATAGCTTCCCACCACAAGTCCTTATGGTAAAACCTGAACTTATAAGTAATGCTCATTATCGTTTAAAGTTGCGTTTTCCTTTTGCAATTCCATTAGACCGAAGGAGTTAGGGTAGCAGTAGTTTATGGACTATTCATTTTTCTAAACATATTTATAAAAATTAGAGATTCATATCTTTCAGCTTATCAATTCTGATATTTGTATATTTTTATATCACTGATTTTCAACTTCTGTTTTAATTGCCTCAATGCATATATTGTTTCAGTCCTTACCACTTAGAAAAATAGACAAACAAATCTAGTGCACATCGTCAATAAAAGTTATGAATTACTTTTCCCACCACGTGATGGTGTTGGAGAGTTCATGTCACAAATATCAGTGTGAATCAATTCTAAAGGATTTGAATTCCTTTCAACAGAGTTAAAGGATGTTAGCATAATTAGATTAAAACGTAAATTTGACATTTTGATTTATTGCCCAATTTTTCAAAAAAATAGTAAAGTTCCTCAGTTTTCGCAAGGTTTTATTTTAAACGTGTGTCCAAAACGTAAGTCCACATAAACATATAGACTCACGAAAGTTAAGAACCCAAGAAAATATTTATTCTATCAACTGGACATTACATGAATTGAAAAAGGGCTAACAAGGTAGCCTTTTCCTATAACATATCATTCTTGCTTATTTACTTTATCAGAACAAATATACATTGAATCAATTATTGGTCAGAAGTGAATGAAACTAAATTCTTTCTCAATTCTAGAACATATGAGACCATATTAAAAGTCACCACCCTTTCACTGATGGCATCTTTTTTAATATGACTTTTACCCCAGTTGCAACCATTTGAACAACGGAGTGCCATTAAAAACTTTTAATCTGAAGCGTGCCGGGAGATATGATGCAAACTTATTCTGTGTTGGACACAAACATGGAATGATGCACCAGAATCTATGCACCATTCTCTTGTCTTCCAAGTAAGTTATATTTTAAAAGCATTGAACTGAGAGAGTCCGTTCTCCCTTGGATTCATCCACCTTGTGCTTTGATTTCTTTCTGGTCCATCTTAGGACCGGTTGTTAAGTAGCCTATGACCATGTTTACCACAGTGACAAAGTTTCCATTTGTCACGACCAAAAAAATCGGATGCGAACTGGCCCACAATTATCCTTCTATGATGAGCGAACCACACCCAATCTAAAACCTTAAACATTTCAAGTAATAGTCAACAGACGAATGCGGACGACTTAAAACTCATTACTTAAAAACCGATTTCAATAACTTCTAAAATTCAAACATCTATTATATCCCCACAAAATTGGAGAAGGCATCACCACAAGAACATATATGATCAAATTACTTAAACTAGAGTATTCTAAGAACTAAAATAAACAGAAGCTAGTCCATGCCGGAAAGACTTTCAAGGCACAAAAGGACGCATTGAGGAATTAGATACCGTCTAAGCTAGAAGCGGTTTAGCTCACCTGAAAACGTGTGTATGAAGACTGGAAGAGTTGAGGTTTGAGTTGAAGACGACGGATATACGTTTGCTGTGCACTCCACAAAACAAAGAAGGAAAGAAAACATAAAAGTAGGGGGTCAGTACAAACACACGTACTGAGTGAGGTTATCATCAGGCCAACTCAAAATAGAAATAACAGTATATATCAAGTAAATCATAAAATCAACTAATATCATTAACATGCAACATTACAATTAACATAATCTTGGTTACAACAACAAGCACATAAATGAGGACTCACGCTTCTCATTCACTACTTCAATTGCTGTAATGAGGTTCATTAGATTGAGTTATATTAACATCTTTCAAGATTCATTATATTATTTCCTCTAGTGTCGGTACGTGGGGGACACTCCGCCCTCCTAATTTCTATTCTGGTACCGGAACGTGGCACCCGATACCATATTACTATCCTGGACTTGTCGGAACGTGTGGACACTCCAATCTCATATTTATCCTGGTACCGGAAAGTGGCACCGATCCATATACGATCCTTGGTGTCGGAACTGACAATACGACCTCATATTATATCCTGGTACACAGAAAAGCTCGGCCACCCGGGTACATCCGGGTCATATACTTAATCCTGGTGCGGAACGTGACACTCGATCCCATATTCTAACATTTGCGGTAACGGACGTGGCACCCGATTCCCCCTAATCTCACTACTTTAGTTCATTAAGCCTTCTTTTATACCAAAGGTATTATAATTAAAAAAAGTAGATTAGGGTGTCTTCAAGATTAAATTCAATAGCTTAATAATGCTTTCTATTTTATCACAATCATTTATATATATATACAAATCAATCATGCATACACACAATTAATCATATAGACGGATCGTAATCAATACTACCCAAACATATAATCCGCTATTAAGAGTTGACTCCGAATAGGTTGAAAAACATAACTACCTCCACCCGAAGACTGAGGATAACAAGCTTAGCGTTTCCCAAAGCTGCGTTCTTCCTTTCCTGATCGATCTCTCTATCTCTTTGTTCTTTTCCTTGTTCTATTCCAAACATTCTTTCTGTTACCCTAAGTAAATCTTATATTAAGGATTAAAGATGGCACTAATAACCCACTAATTAACGTAAGGTTACCTCGTTTACCCCCACGTAATTAGGCTATTAACTTAAACCCCACCACTTTATCATTTTAAAGCGGAAATAGTCCAAAAACGCCCCTTAAATACATTAACAAGAAATCCCACCCCAGCCTGGGAGCGGCAAAGCCTTGGACGGGCCGTCGTGACTGCGACGGTACCTTAATGCAGGTAGTCGCAAGGTTAGAGACAATTTCCAACAAAGGGTCTATGGACGGGCAGTCAACGCCTTGTGAACGGTCGTCCTTGCCATTCCGTCACGAAGTTCAGAGAGTCGGATTTTCAGTACCCATTTCAGAATTTCAAGTGTTTAACGAGACCCACCTCGCCGGTCGTCGTGCCAGGAAGTCCGTAGTGGTGGGCCGTCGTCCAGCCAGTTTTCCAGAGAAATAAAATATGTGCTTAAAACGATCTAACAGGTTCGTTCAATAGGAGACCAATTTACCCATCGTTGTACCCCGAAAGAATTCACGAGAAGTAAAAACAAAAGTGAGGAAGAAGACCTAGGATCTCGGTAACAGATGGTGGGTAATTTATTGCATATTTGCCTCCTCTCACAAGTGGCTCTTCAAACGTGTCGATTATTACATTGCCACCCTTGATGGATGCAATCTCCCTTGACCTTTAACTTGCGAACACTTCTCTATCTAAAATAGCAACAGGCTCCTCCTCATAAGACAAATTCTCTCAAAGCAAAATTGGAAATCAAAGGAAATGAGTTTCATCCCCATGTATCTTTCAAAACATGACACATGGAATACCGGATTGTACTCGGACAGCATGGAGGCAAGGTTCAACTAATAAGCCACCTCCCACTCGAGCTTCAAGTACTGCAAGTCCAATATACCTCGGGACTACGCTTACCTCTTTTACCAAATCGCATTCACACCTGTCTGGGTGAAACCTTCAGCCAAAACCAGTCACTTCCCTTGAACTACAAAGTCCCTAACCATCCGATCTGCATCCTTCTGTTGCCTTACCTTTGAGCGCTTTAAAAGCTTTCTTGAAGGATTTCACCTTTTCTGTACGAGTCCCTCAAAAGGTCAGTACCCAAGGTCTAACTCGGAAAGCATTAAACCAACAATGGGAGACCTACATCTCCCACCTACAATGCTTTCAAATGGGGCCACATGTCACTACTTGAGTGAGAGTTATTATTGTATGAAAACTCCTGCTAAGCGGTAGGAAGAAATATCCACAATGGCCACCAACTTCTTATCACGCATGCACGAAGCATAATCATCCAAACTTGAATTCGTTCGGCTCAGATGACCGCAGTATGGGGAGTGGAAATTCAGTACTAAGGTCCAAACTAAGTTTACCTAATTCAGCATGCAGTTCTCCAATACGTAGAAGTAAACTACGTTACCTCTATACTGATATGAGGACAGGGACCCCATGCAATCGAACAACTTCTGAGATTGGAACAAGTTGGTAATATCTGCTTATAAGTCACCTTGCCGGCAATGAACATGAGCACCATACTTAGTTAATCTGTCCACAATCACCAAATGGAGTCGAACTGGCCCAATTGTATTTGGAAGGACCAAACACGAAGTTCCATTGCAATTCTATCACATTTCATTCCGGAATGGGGCATTCTCTGCAGTGTTAATCCGGGAACTTTGTGTTCATCACTTTATTGTTGACAGTTGGACATCTGGCAATAAATTCCACAATATCAAGCTTCATTCTACTCCACCAAAAGTGTTGCTTTAGTCAAGCTAAAATCTTGGTTGCACCCTGATGTACTTCAGAATACCTGGAAACTATGAGCCCTGTCAGAATAGTGTTTGATAAAAATCATCGACGCGGGGTACAAATACCCTTCCCTTAATCCTCAAACACTCCTCATCGATTGTCGCTTCTTTAGCCTCTCGTTGAAAACACTTTATTCTTCGGCATCCGGATCAATTTTTCATCGTTAAACGGACTTTCCCTTATAGCTTTGTCAAGGAAGGAATCTGGCTCCACCACAAAGCTAAAGTCCTCCTTCTCATTTACTCTAATCTAATAAGGTCTGGTAGGCAGAATCTGAACTTCTCCTAGCTAATGGAGCAGTTCTAGAAGATTGAAAGGGAAGGGGAGCTAGACTCCCATGATTCCCGCCTTTCTAATCTTAAAGCAATCCGTTACAAACATTGACCTTCACGGATGATACAAAATAGTGATTTAGTGTCCTTCGTAGTTTCATCAATCTCCTCTGTCTCAAATTCAATCTTTGAGTAAAGACATAATGTTAGGACTACGATGATCCGTTTTATAGAATTCACACTGACCCCATATAAATAGTGTACTTCCATTGCTCTAATGCAGAACACCAGCACAGCCAATTCCAAATTCATGGGTTGGAAATTTTTTTTTTACGTTCATCCACCCTTGAATTGTCTTGCAGCATAAGCAACACATCTTGCTTGCATTAGGCAATGCACCAAAAACTCAGAATAGGATGCATCACAATAAAAATGAAATTCTTACCTTCCACTGCAAGGTGAGAATGGTTTGCAGTAGTCAACAGACGTCTATGAGTTCTGAAATCTTCCTCACACTAATCCGACATACAAATGGAAACCATTTATGCCTTTAGTCAACGTTTCGTCAATTGGGAAGCAATAGAAGAGAATCACTTGGACAAATCGACTGTTAGTAACTGGCTAAACCAACAAAGCGTCAGCTATTTCTGACCACATTAGTAGGTCTTACCCAATTCTTTCACTACTTACATTTAGAAGGATCACCATCACTCCATCCTTGGAAACCAAACGTTAGCCCCAAAGAAGGACACTGCAGCTAGCCCAAAACTCACACTTAGAGCACTTGGCATAAGAGTTTTTCTCACCTCAAACATTTCCAAACACCAATTCTCAAATGCTCCTCAGTTCCTTCTTACTCTTGGAGTATACAGTATATCATCAATAAAATACGTCAAACTGAGATCCAAATATGGCTTAAAAATCCCGTTCATCAAACTCATGAACGCAGCAGGGGCATCGTAAGACCAAAAAGACATCTACAAATTCGTAAGGACACATACCTGTTCTCTAAAAGCAGTCTTTGGCACATCCGTTGCCAGTATTTTCAATTGATGATAACCGAGATCTCAAGTCCAATTCTTAGAGAAGAGCACATAGCACCTGGTAACTGACGAACAAGTCATCAATGCGAGGAAGAGGATGCTTATTACTTATGGTCAACCTTGTTCAAAGGCCGGTAGGGCATGAACATCCGGAAACTTACTCCTGTCGCATTCCCAACAAAACCTGAGCACCCAAGGAGATGCACTTGGTCTAATGAAGGCCTTTGCGCAACAACTCTTGACTGTTGGGCTGTTAACTCTCAACTCCGCGGGAGACAGTCTATAAGGGGGTATTATCACTTTTGTAAATGGGCGAGTAAGAGGTTCTTCAAGATCATACAGAAAGTCAATATCCTATCTTGGTGGACATCCAGGAGGACAGGAAAGATCTGCCAGGGAACACATCAAGAAAACTCACGGGACCACCGAAAACCGGCTCAACGAAGGTACTTGGGTAGTGTCATACCTTGAGATGTGCAAGAAAGCCTAACCACCCTTTACTAACCAGTTCTTAGCACGAAGAAAGAGATATACGCACGGGATTGGAAGTGTAGTCAACCATCCCACAATAACGGACTGTCACAGGCTTGGATAACGTCAACAATTTGAGTCATTTACAATCCAGGATCGCAAATTGCCGAGGAAGAAAGAAAGCCATAGTCATACCCAGAATACATTCACAATCAACCATTTCTAGAAGATAACCAAATCTACATAAGTGTGCTGCTCCCCACAAAGTTCACAGTCAACAAAACAAGACTATTATACCCTGTTGCAACTACCACAGACTCACCCACCGGAGAGCAAAACGGAATAGGCGTATCAAGTAATTCACAATTAATTAGGACCATTAGCAAATGAGGAAAGATACATAGAACATTGGAGCAGATAAACAATACGAACCCATGCAATCACAAACGAAAGATGACCGTGATGACAGAATGCGGAGGTTTCCGCCTACGATTCTCCCAGGGAAAGGAGATAGTACAATGGGCCCCCATTACTGGTATGTCGTTGCCCCCAGACCATTTGTGTTGTAAGTGGCTCCAGTTTGCCCATCACCCCCTGGCCGTTTTGGTGACCACATTATCGGCCACAAGCCTCCAGAATAACGGCCTCTACATACCACCACTAACTCTAGCTATTGGGGGGGGTCATAGAAACTTGTTTTGGGACCCAATAATTCTTGATATGCCCAGCTCGCACACCCCATAACCCTCTCTGGATTCAGCATAGGTCTCTTAGAGAAGGGGGCTGGTCTGAGGTGGACCCCAACTACGTCGTTGTGTGAAGACTGAAGGGGTCGAACTGAGTATCCTCCGGAACTTGTCCTCTAGAGTAAGAACCAATAAACCCACCGTCCTTTCGAAACCTCTTTGAAGGTCGATGCCATGGTGAATTTCATCTGGCTGCACTCCTTCCACCTTTCTTACCAACAAAGTTTACCACTTTTTGAAAAGATTTCGCTGGGCCCTACTTGTAAAGCTGTATGAATCGCAACCTGATCTCAACCCCTTAACAAAACGGCGAAATCCGTTCTGTGGACTTGAAACAAAGTTGGGTGGCGTACTGGATTTAGTGCACGAAACTAGCCTCATATGCATTTACCGACTCCTACCTGCTATAGGCTAAAGAAACTCATCCCTTTCATCCCTCAAAGTCCGGGGGTGGGAATATACTTCTCTATAACACGGTAGGGAGAATGAGGCCCATAGTCAAGTGGTGTTCCCTGTGTGGGTTGAAATCAACATGTGACCGCCACTACATTTTGGAGTCCCTTGAAACTGATAACTCACGATGTCTCAAAACACAAGACGTTCTACTATACCCATCTTGTGTAGTTAGCTCATGACAGTCAACTTAGAAATTTCGTAAGAATCCTCAGATTGCACCTTGAAGAATGGAGGTTTCAATTTCAAGAACTTACTGAAAAGTTCATGTGATCATTTTATTATAGGCCCCAGTAGTCGGCGTGGAAACGGGCCTATGACAATGCGCATCCAGACGAGGGGGGGTCATAGTGGCTGACAGGTTGTGTACTATGAAACGGAGGTGTGGTGTGCAAAAAACACTGGGTGGTTGCCTGAACCCTGATCAGACAACCCACTAAGATAAGCGAGAAAAAACATGATTGATCACTCCTCTGGGGTAGGGTTGGGGGATTTCCTCCATTCTGTACTTGTTCTTATCCCAATACTCCCCTTCTATTATTACTTCTCAGTCTGGTTGCGAGGAGCTCACCGCCTAGAAGTACTAGATGGGCTAGCGTGATCGCCTCATTCCATTAGAGGACGTTCCTACACGACCCCCCACCTCTAACATGACCTATTGCTGTTTGTTCTTCATCGAGTACAGCCCCCCCAGCGGATGGCTCAGACCACCTGTTCCACCGTTGGCTGTTCTGGTGTTGGCGTTAGTTGATCTAAGTCTAACCATATGCGAAATAGACGTGAAGATGGTCAGATACCACTTTTGTATACCTAGATACCATTGGATTCAAGTAATAGCACGAAAGAAAGAAAAAGGAAGAATGGGATTTTCCTAAAGTTTCTTATAGGCCTCTCCAAGAATGAGTAAAGGTGTTACCCCCTACCGTTCCTTAAGGACTCTAACTAGACAAGTTCTTGTGTGATGAGGACCAACGAACCTAATGCTCTGATACCAAGTTGTAACGACCCAAATCTGGACGCGACTGGCAGCCACACTTATCCTTCTATGTGAGAGAAGTAACATCTAAAACCTTAACATTTCAAATTAAATATCAAAGAAAGTAATGCGGGGAAGAAGACTTAAATCTCATAATCAAAAACCGATTATCAATAACTTCTAAAATTCAACACTATTATTATTCCCCAAAATCTGGAGTCATCACACAAGAAACAATCTATATCAAATTACTAAAATAAGAGGTTCTAAGAACTAAAAAAGAAACAAAAGCTAAGTCCATGCCGGGACCTTCAAGGCATCAAGGACATGGGAAGAAGATGCCAGTCTCCCAAGCTAAGAAGCGTTAGCTCACCCTGAAATCCGGCTGTAATGAAGACGGCATAGAGTTGCGGGGTGAGTTGAAGACGGACGTACGTTTGACTGCACTCCACCATAACAAAGAAAGAAAACTAAAAAGTAGGGGGTCAGTACAAACAAACCAGAAAGAGTAAGGTTATCATCGGCCAACTCAAAATAAGAAAATAGTATATTCAAGTAACATTATAAATCGAATAATATACTTAGCATGCAGATTTACAAATTACAAAGAAATACTTGGTTACAACACCCCAAAGCCATCAACTGAGGGGACTCACTCCTCCTCATCTACTCATTTGGGAATTCGAGGTTCATTAGATTGAAGTATATTAACATCTTTCAAGATTCATTATTTATTTACTCTCGTGTCGGTTTAACGTGGACCAATCCGCTCCTCATTCTAACATGGGACCGGAACGTCGCACCCGTCCCAATCTATCCTGGTGTCGGAACGTGACACTCCGATCCTCCATATTCTATAATAGTACCGGAACGTGGACACCCGATCAATAACGTATCATGGTGCGAGAAAGTGACACTCCGATCCTCATATCTATACTGCGTACGGAAAGTGGCACCCGGTCCATATACTATCATGGTGTAGAAACGGGACACCAGATCCTCATATTTATCATGCTACAGGAGAACGTGGAAACAGATACCCTAATCTCAATACTTCGGTCATTAAGCTTCTTTATTACCAAGGTATTATCATAACAAGTAGGATTAGGGTTTGCTCAAGATTTAGTTCAATAGCTCATCATTTTATTTTATCACAACAGATATATATATATAATAAAATCAATCATGACCAGACACACATTAAGCCCATAGAAGACTTAATAATACGACACAAAACAATATCATTATCTATTAAGAGTTTACACGAATAGTGGAAAAAACATAACCTCTCCACCGAAGAAGTGCGAGCAAACAAGCTAGCTTCCCAAAGCTGCGTTCTTCTTCTCCCGTATCGATTCTCTCTCTCTTTTGTTCTTTGTATTTTTTCTTATTCAAACCCTCTTTCTTTACCCTAATAAATCATAATTTAAGTATAAAAGAGGGCAACGAATAACCACAAAACTGAAGGGGACCTCTTTTCACCCACACGTAATTGGCTTAGGACATGTAAACCCACACTTATAATTTAAGAGACCTAGTCCAAAAAGCCCCTTAAAATAACATTAACAAAAATCCGACCCAGCCGGGATTGCGAAGATGTGAGAGCCGTCGTGCACTGAGACGGTCACGTCTGCAGGTAGTCGCAAGGTTCGAGACAATTTCCACAAGGGTTATGTGAAGGTCCGTCACGCCTGTGACGGCCGTCACGCCTCCCTGTGACGGTCCGTCACGACTGGTGACGGTCCGTCAAGCCTGTGACGGTCAGTCACGCTGTGACGGTCACGTCCTCGCCCATTCCGTAATGAAGTCAGAGAGTCGATTTTCCGTACCCAATTTCAGAAATTTCTAAGTGTTTTGAAACGAGACCCCCTCCCTCGACGTCCTTCGGCACATGGAAGGTCCGTCGTGGGCAGGTCCGTCGTCCAGCCAGTTTTCCAAAATAAAAATCTGCTACTAAAACGACTAAACAGAGTCGTTACCCATTTGAATTTCTTCTTCGACAGGATTGCTTTTCGGAACCAAATGCGTCTGTATTTTCTTTAGTTTGGTGGGATTTTCTTCAACAAAATTTACTTCAGATTATTGCTGAATTTACCACGTGACCTTTTTTTATTCAGCTTCTTATCCTTCGATTTTAACCCTACTAGAGATCTTCAAACAATCATTCTCCTTGAGTTTATGGTTAAACATTAGTTTTGAAGTTCCTTCCACAAACTGGAGGTAGGTGTAAACTTTTCGTAATTGAAGCCACTTGAAGCATCATTCACAATCAATCCTGTAGCAAAGGGATCTGGATTTACGACTTTTAATTATTTAATTGGGTGACGCGGTATTACTGTCTATCATCTTATAATCAAGAAAATTTTACCACAATGAATTTCTTCATTCACATCTTCTATTTTTTTTACTTCTTTTCAAACGCACATCCCAGGTTGTTTTTTGAGGTTTTGGACATTGTTTAATAATTGTACAGATTTAAGTTAGAGGAAACTATAGGAATAAATTTGTATAAACAAAAATCTGAGTGTGTCCATGTTTTGTTACAAGGAATCGGTCATAAGCGCGGATTTTCATCTGAATAACAGGAATATTCTCATAATGACCTCGCAGGAATCGGACGTATACATTAGAAGAATCTTTTGCTGCCATCTCTTAACGTCGAGTCTAGAAGAAAACTTTGCCAGGTTTTTCGCCGGCGCTAATGACACATTTGGAATGATATGTTCAACGATGTTGTAGCACATAATGTTCCAGGGCATTTGTTTGACTTGGCATTTAGTGATTTTCCTTTTATAACAGTCACAAACAGGGCAGTAACATTAAGTATTTGAAATACTAACAGTTAAAGAACAAATTTTATATAGACTGTTTTCTGATATTTAACGATAAAGTTTTTAGTTTTTATCTTTAATCATTAATCGAAATGAATTTTAAAAAATTAAAGTAGAGTTAGAAAACCATGAAGGTTTTAATCTCCAGAAAACCTCAAAAATTCGAAAAGAATGACTTCTTAAGATGGTATTTCAACCTGTATTATAAGGTTATCTAAAACAACAGAATAGAACCCAATATGAAAGACAATACATAAAATATAAGAAGTAATCCGAGTCCACAAAAACCTATTGTGTGTCCTCTTAAGAAATTTAACCCCTCACTGTACCCATGTTATGGATTAATTTCTCCTAAGATAAGCGACGGATTATTAAAACCTGTAAAAAAATAGTGGGACCTCAATTTCAGTACTTAGCGAATTCGAAAAAACAACCAAGTCACAAAGATCAGGTCTATCAACACTTTGATTTATTTTGGAGGAAAAATATATGTAGAGAAGGAAAAAATTAGTGTTGAAAATCACAAAAATTGACGTTCTTTTATAGCTATTTTCAGTAAGAAACGTTGTCTATCAGAAGGAATTTGTTCAGATCATGTGTTATTAAGGAAAGTTGTGTCTTTGCGAAAAAATAACAACTTTCGAAAAAATGTTGCATGGTGTTAGGAAAAATAAGGCTTCTCAAGCAAGTAAAGACTTTGCGGAAAGAGTAACAACTTTTAGGAATGTTGACAGTTACCCGCAAATTTATATGACATAATATTAACAATGATTTATTGATTAACAAAAACTAATTATGTAACATTTTTGTTAAAAAAAAAGGCCGAAAGCCAGCACGCGACGAAGACGGCGCGAGGGGGAATCTTCTTCTTAGATCTTTTAGGCATAGTAATGAACGTGTTCCTTATAAAAGGAAAACAATTTATTTTATTTCCGAGATGAGCGAAATGACTTTCATTGGACCTTTTAAAATGACTTTTTCATTGCCGCTCCAAAATAGTTCCCGCACTTTTCATTATTCTGTCGCTTGGTCTGTTCTCATTTCACACTTGCTAAACCCAACAAAAAGTACAATAAGTGTAACGGAACATAAGACCCTTTCAATTGTTATTTTTACATATATCGCGTCAACTTATTACTGCATTGCACAAATAAAAACAAGCTAAAAGGTGATCTATGATGTTACCTCGTCTAAAGCTGAAAAAGTGCTTGGTCCTCATGCCATATTCATTTAACTCCATCACAATGGCCTTGATTTCCTTAGTTATTCCAATTAATAGTATATTTGTTTTTACTTTTTTAGCACAAAAATTAAAGTATGTAAATGAGATGAAAGAATGAAAAAAACAACTTTAGCTGTTGAGCTCTTCCGTAAATTTGGAATGAAAAAGTTACATCTATGTGAAAGTTAGTATTCAAGAAAAAGACAAAAATTGGCCAAATAAAATAATACAATGCCTCTCATTAGGTATGTTAGCCATTTGTAGATTCCGAGTTTTGTGTGCTATCAAGAAAAATAGATCGATCCTAGCAATCATTTTCCATGTATCTTCAACTTGATCTTCATATTCTCTTGAAATTTAACTTTGATAATCATGAGGAAAAAAGAAATCAGTTAACTTAACCGAAAGTTCAATTTGACTGTGAACCTTATGCAGTCCTAAAGAATATAACTCTATAAGGCTCTTATAAAGCTTCAACTGCATTGTTGAAAACGGTTTTGTAAATGTCACTTGAGAATTGCCAATCTACTTGAGGAAAAACTACGAATATTCAGATGATGACGCTAGACTGTTCACTCTTCGTTGGCAATTCCATGGGATATCTGCGATAATTAAAAATCGGAGCATTAACTTTGAGTATTTAGTATGATTACAGATAAGTAGTTGAAAAGGGAATATGGTACTCACCTAAGGGACCAATAGAGTGAAACAATGAAAACCAAATAAGAAAAGGAAGTCAGTGGAGCCACTAACTTGAAGCATACCCAGATGTTACGTACACAATTTGCTCCAAAAATATAAGACAGCATGAGAGTTGTTTGTGACTGAGAGGAATCCGAGATTAGCATAGGCAAGAGGAATTTATTAGGGGAAAGACGGAAGCATCAATATGTAGGGAAAAAAGGAAAAGAAGACAATTGGGGAAAAATGAGCATCAACTTGATCACGTCGCTCACATCACACCACATCATTACTAATGAGTAGTAAGGAATTTTAATTCACATCAATTGGTGATTACATAATCCAAGGTATGAGTAACCAAGAGAAGGGACTTTGAAAAAAGTCGGGTTGCATAGAGTTGAGATAACACAATTTGAAGTAGGACAATTGACTACATTTCGGATCAAACCTTCCTTAGCTCATTTCTATTGGGAGGTACTGTAATACTCATCAAAGAAGTATCAGAGTTACGTATTTGGTACATGAATTTTTGTCCACTCATTGAGCATTTATCGAGTCACATTACTTAGAACATTCCCATGCCAGTGAAAATATAAACATGCAGGCGTGGACATAGGATCCCCTTCTATTATGTTCCAAAAACTCAAACTTGTAGCAAGAAGCTAGAATGATTACATTGTTTACAAACCATTCAAAGATTTCTGTAACATGATAAAGAAAATATCCTCCAAAACATTTAGACAACACACGGTGTACCACAAAAGTACTATCTATCGATAAAATATAGTTCGAGGCTGTGGCATAAAACAACAAAATATTCACCAACCATCATATTTAGAATGTCCTTATGATACCTCTAGGACTAAGCCCATTGACCCTCTTCGGGCAATATTATATTTCAACAGGGGAGCAAACTATAGCCTAGTATTATATCTATGAATACAAGGAGAGTCAGCAAGGAGATGAAGATATCTACAACTATACTAGCAGCAGAACATCCTGAAATAGAGTAGATGCCTTTGCCATCTAATTTTAAAAGAAAATTTAAATACTAAATCAAACGTCTTAATCAAGCAAAGTTAGAACAGAACTACTAGCATTCCAATACCTTGTAGTTTTCGTTCAATTTTTTTCATAGAATATAACACATTTACTGTGATCTATAGATATGATCTATATTCCATCAGATATTGACATCAATAACCTAGAAAAATGGAGTATCAGACCCAAAGTACACCCAGAAGTTAGGGCATCCGTCAAGTAACGAACACAAAAAATTTACCTGTCGAAAGGTTCTGGTACAAGACCTAGACATATGCAATCACATATATACGAAAAGTAGTGCAGAATTTAAAACTTTTCTTCAAAAACATAATGCGGAATCATTGCATAATACTCGCACCATTTGTATCAAAAAAAAATATGACCTCATGATAAAATAGTCTGAGGTCACAAACCCATATAAGTAGAAACATAGAAAAGAACTAAAAGACAACATAGTGGTGGGTCTCAGATGCTATGAGGACTCACCAATCTTCACTCTTGAAAGACTTTGAAAACTCTTCCCTTCATCGAAACTAAATCTTCTCAAAGACCCTTCTATGATCATAATATCATTTCGAAGCGTTGAAACTCAATCAGTCAATATTGCTAATTATCAATATTATCCTACTTTTCAGTTGCCGTAACAATTTAAACTTTGATCAAGGCTTCTTTATTCAAAAACATCAATTCGATAGAGAGTATTCAACAATTATTTCTTCTCAGAAGCTCTCGATTCGGAACATCAAGAACACACATAATTCAAGTAAGGAACTAACCCAAAATCATTAAATGCTTATCAAGCACAATTAAAGTCTATAGATAAAATAGAAATAAACCATCACCTACCTCCACCCAAAGACCTGAAGTCAAGCAAGCTAATTCCCGTTGCAATTCCTTTTCTCTATGCCTGAAATGTTTCTAATGTATCAAGTATGCATAAAAAATTAGCCAACCAATCCGTTAAGACAATCATATCTCTAACCAATTCCAAAAAGTTGATACTAACTAATTTACAACGTTTAGTATTTATCAAATGGCGTGTAGAGTTAAGGCTTATTTTCTACAATAAATTCATCTAAATATTTTTATATCAATTATTATTAACCTAAAATTTATTGCGTATAGTGATATATAGAAAAATTAGATCAAAACCTGCACATAAAAAAATCTATTACATCGAAACTTACTAAGAACGCATTAATCTTCCCTCCACCCGTAGTAAAATTGAAAAAAGAAAGATCGACTATCTAATCTAATAGTAATTAACAAATTCCTATAGCCCTTAATTATAGTCGTATGAAATTACTATATATCACAATTAGTTCCCATAATAATCAATTTCCCAAAAGAGAATCATACTATGTCCCTTAAGCTTTTAAAAGAACAAACAATTTAAACATTTCTAATAATTATGTAGCCAAAACATATATCTATCTAGAAGTCATGCCTAAACTAACCAATAACCCCCAAAACTGATCGCGTAAGCTTAATAAGTAGCCCTACACATTTGCCATCTCAATGTTAAAGAAAGTACTGCCAAAGTTCCAAATCAAAAATTTCAATTTCAACCTTGCATAATTTTCCCTCTAATTTAATAATTAAACACCAAGAAAGAACCAGTAAAAAATTACATATCTATTCGAACGCTATAGTAGTTACAAATATTCCTTCCAAAATTAGACAATAATTTACAAGGAAACGTTCCACGCAGGAAAAAAGACAAAAACCCACAATTGATTTTTATATAGCCACTCTCTTTTCTCAAACCCTTATTTTTTTCTACAGATTATTTACTCCTCCTAATTATGGATATAAGAATAAATATCATAACAGTGTAAAAGTAACTCTACATTAGGTTTATATTTATTTTCCTTAAACCACCAATCTAAATGAACTATAACTAAGACCCAATTTAAATTCATAATGTGTATGAATAGCTCCAAAATCTCATTTAGAATCGTATCAAAAGTATTTTATAAGAATAAAAATATATAGTACTCAAAAACGACTAAATTGGTCGGTACAGTTAGTAGTAGCATATTATTGAATTTACTGCACACTAAATTTAGAAGACAAACAATAAATTAGCCTATATTTCATTAAACTATTAAGTACTATTTAAATATAAGACAATTCCATCAATCCAATATGGTTGTTATCAATATATAGCACTATTATAAAGTGGTTCATTAGTATTGACCAATGTTGTTAATGTGATCCCTTCGTTAAAAAATGATAGTGTGTAAATTAAGGCAATAACATAATTTCTTCCTAGTTATATGTAATTTCTTAAAGCCCCTTTGAAGTAAGGGAAGATGCACAGTGTAGCGGAAATGGGGTCAGAATATGTTTTATATATATTTAACAATGTTAGGATACATTCTTGTGTATTATCCCAAACTTGTATTTATGAATCTCGTTCCATGGCATACTAAATTTCTAATGATGAGTCCTATTTAAACATTTGCCAACTATAAGATCCAACTATTCATAAATAGCAATCGATACATTCTGCTTCCATGTTACAATTTTACTATTAAAAAGACATTAATTGATATTTGGCACCTAATCCATAAAAAGTTATCCATTTCTTAGACCACGATAACTTTATTTTAAACAAAATTATGGGGACTCTAAATATTCATTTCCACAATGCAAAAGATAGCCTATTAGTGTGGGAGTCATCGAAGGCACCACATAAGTAGTATGTCACTCACCACAAGTAGGAACCTTTTTGAGGTAGCATTTTTAGTTGGGTGGTCAGTGCCTTCGCTGGAAATGTGAACACGAAGGGTGATGATCATATTGAATTTTGTTGTTTCGTTTTTTGATAAAATTAAAATTGATAGTTTAAATTGTTTTATTTTATTTTTTCATTAATTAACCAATCCATGAACACACTATACCTGCATTTATTCAGAAGATTTAAATTTTGTATTTTATTGGAAACTATTTACATCCTAATGAAAGTGGGACTATTTAATATGAGAATTAAAATAACATATAGTTTAATAGAGTTTCGTATTGTTTACTTTAAATAAAACAGAACAAGATTTGATCTAATTAGTAAAACGGTGGATTGGAGATAACTAGTCGTTCGAGTCTCTTTTAAATATGACCCGTCTATTCTGACACACAGGTTTCATGATACAAAAAGTTGGATGGTTTGAGGAAAGGACACTCCAACCACCCCTCCCCCAACGACCCCAACAAAAAAATGGTATAAGCCTAAATGAAACATCTAAAGAGAATCAAAAAGGTGTTCATGTAACCAAACTGTTGGTTGTCGGTTTCGAGCCAGGAGAATATTTTGAAAATAACTGTCACGGGTCGACGGGATCAGGCGCGAACGTCATGTCAGGACGGACGCGATGCCGGCCTAGTGCCAAAAACAACTACAACTCTAAAAAAATCTGGGTTACTGGGAGCCGACTCTCATAAATACCGCGACGGAACTGCAGCACTTGGGACCGTAGTAGATAAACCTTTAGCAAGTTAAATTTCTCTGAACTTGTGACGGAACATGCACTGACACGGAACCTCGACTAGGTCGGAAAATCTGCTAAAGTTTTTAAGGGGGTGCTTGTTTGGACCATTCATGACAAACTTTCATGAAATTAGTGGGGTGTTTTTAATAATATTTTACTTGGGGGGTTAAAAGATGTAACCTTGAAATAAATAGTGGGTTTCTTTTATCTCTTTTGATAATTGATGATTATGATTATGTGTTTTGGTAAAAGAATTAAACAGGAATTTTTGGATGAGGAAAAAATAAAAAAGAAAAGGAAGAGAGGGAGTAGAACGAGCGAGAAAAGGGAGACAGAGCGAATTTTGGAAGAAGAAAGCAAAGGATTGACAAAGTAACATTGTTTGATCACGATTCTTCGGTGGAAGTAGGTTATGGTTTTGTTATTCATAGTAAACTTCTTAAAGTGATTGATGGATAGGCGGTTGGTATTAAGTTCTTCTATATGCTTATTGTGGGTTTGTATGTTGTACTTGGGTAATTGGGTGGATTAGGACTGTTATATACTATTGAAATATCGAATCTGGAATCCTTCTGGTAAGATGACGCCATGGCATAACGAGACTTGATGAAATAAAACGTAATAAGATTAGTGGGATCGGGTGTCACGTTCTGACACGTAGAATTAGGGGATCGGCGTTTGTCACGTTAGCACGTAGTATTAGGGTTATCGGGTGTCCCGTTCCGACATGTAGTATTAGGGATCCAGGTGTCACGGTTCGACACGTAGTTATTAAGGGATCGGAGGGTCACGTTCCACACGATAAAGGAATAAAGATAAGTAACCTTGAGATCATGTTAATACTCACTTAAAGAACCTATGTCTCAAATGAGTATGGGTGTGGAGGCTTGAGTCCTCATAGGTGCGTTTGATTTGGTGTTGCCAAGGGTGCTTGGACTGTTGTTCTACTGGAGGATTGTAGTTGATTTTATAATATTATTTGGTATATATTGCTTTCTATTTTTGAGGTGGCCGATGATAACTACTCAGTACGTGTTCCTGTACTGACCCCTATTTTATTCCTTCTTATTATTTTTTGTGGAGTGCAGCAATGCAACCATTGACTTCGATCATCCTAAACGTCAGTCTTCAGCAAGGTCATATGTCAGGTGGGTGAGCTAGTATTCCTAGCTCGGAGTGGATTCTCTCCTTCACGTATGATGTCATGGAAGTTTCGGACATGGGACCATCTTTCTACTTATTTTAGCTTTTAATTTACTATTAGATTTTGAAATTTAAGGATAGGATGTTCTTGGTGTTTGTGATGACTTCCAGATTTTGGGGATGATAGTTGATAAAACTTTAGAAGTTGTTTATTGGTATATTAATAAGATTGCAGTCTTCCGATTATATTTGTTTATATGGTTGAATGTTGGTTAAACGTGGGGGTTAGATTGTTGGTTCGGCACAACCTAGATTAAGAATAAGGTGGGTGCCACTCGAGGCTGTTTGGGTCGTGTCAACTTGGTATAAGAGATTAGGTTCGTTGGTCTCATTCACAACAAGAAGAGTCTAGTAGAGTCTGAGGAACGGTTAGGGGGAAACCCTTATTTTTATTTGGAGGCTATAGGACTTAGGAAAACGTCCATTCTTCCTTCCTTTTCGTGCTATACTCGGGCTCCAATTGATCTAGGTGATACAAATTGGTATATGACATCCTCACTCTATCTAGCAAATGGTTAGAACTAGAGCAAAAAACTATGCCCACACCAGCACCGGCAAGAACAGGGGATTGCGGTCTGAGCAGCCTTGGGGCTGTAGCTAGAAGAGGAAGCTGGGGAAGAGAGGCCCTGGTAGAGGTCGCGGGAGGACGTCCTCTAGAGGTCGAGGACAAAACACCTGGTCCATCTTAGTACGAGGGCGGTGACTCTCCACCGACTGATGATGAGGTAGTAAAGAGAGGGTGAGGAAGGGGAAACTGAGCACTGTGCAGGATGAGAAACTATCACCCAGCCACCCAGAGATTGATTTTTTAACAGGTTCTTACCTAATCTGAGCGGGTTATCAATCAGGGCCCAGACACCTCCAGTTGTTTTCTTCACCAGAACCTTCAGGTTTGGGGGTACCAACATGCAGAGCTGTTGTTTTGGTACTCCCAGCAGGATGCCTCATGGAAGAAGAAGAAGAAAGAAGAAACGTTTCCTCGGTTAACTAAAAGGGCCTATAAGGACGAGGGGATCAACTTGAATTTTCACTAAATTAGTGAAGTTGTAAACCTCCAGTCTTCAAGGGTGCTGAATTGAAGATGACTAATTAGTTTCATGGTTTATTGTAATGAACTGCTTCATAAGATGGACCTAGTGGGAACGATTCGGTGTTGAGTTTCTGACCTATCAGTTTTCAGGGGAAATTGCAAAAATGTTAGGTGGGCGTCTTACGTTGAGTTCAACAAGACAGGCACCACCTAGACTTGGGCATCATTTATCTAGCTTATTATGGATAAGTATACTACCCCGGACCTTGAGGGACTAGAGGCGAGATGAGTTCCTGAGTCTAGGTGCAAGGCAGGATGTGTACTGCTTATGAGGCTAAATTTCGTTGCACTATCCAGGTATTTATGAACACCCAGCTTTGCCTTCAGTCACAAGAGAGGTATTAGCCGCTTTGTGAAAGGATTGCATTGGTCAGAATTGAGATCCCCCGCTTACAGGTAGCTTCGACTGCATCCAAAATCCTTTAGGAGTGGTTGACTTTGTAATAGGAGGGTAGACGGCGGGTGAAGCCAGACAAGACTTCACCACGGCGTCACTTTATGAAGTTCAGTACGGGAGGGGCGAATTATGGTTCGACTCCAGAGGAACCAGAGTGCAGGAGATACCAAGCCCGAAATATTCAGTCTCACTAAAGGATGTTTGTAAGCTGAGGTGGGTCAATCGAGACCAGTCAACATTCTCTGCGTTTGGGGGGTTCTTCCCATCACTTCGTCATTCCACAGAGACCTAATGCTGATCAGAGATTATTATGGATGTGGGAGACTGCATATAGGCTGTCGTGTCCAAAACAGAGTTAAAGACCCCAATAATTAGAGTGGTAGAGCTGGTATAGGAAGAGGCCACATCTGGAGGAAGTGGTGGCCAAGGTAATTGATGCGTCACCAAATAAAGCGGGAGGCCGGGCAAGTTGGAAACTAACTACAGCACAAACATGGTCGGGGAAACGGTCAGACAGGGATAGGGTCAATTTTTATGCCTCCCTGGGAGATTGAAGCATAGACATCTGATCCTGTTATCACAGTAATCTTTTGGTGTGTGATTGCATGGCCTTCCAGTATTATTTGATCCTGGATCCAAATTTTGATATGTATCTCCTCAACTCTTGCTAATGGGACGTCGATTCTATACTGTGATTTGCTTGACATGCCTATTCGTGTCTTACCACTGTGGGTGAGTCTGTGTGATAAGTTGAGAAGTGTATAGGTCTGCCTTGTGGTTTTTGTAGGGAGCAATACTATGTAGATTTGAATTATCCTAGAAATGGATGATTTGATGTAATTTGGGTATATGACGTGGCTTCCCCCCAAATTTTGACAATACTTCGATTGTAATGCTAAAACTGTGCTTGGCCAAAGCCGAGACAAGATCGATTCAGTGTGGACCGAGGTTGACTACATTCAACCCCAGTTCCGTCATATCGCTTTCTTTCGCTTAGAGAGGAGGGTTAGTAAAGGTTTTTTACTTTTATTAGACTTTTTCTTGGCACATCTCAGGGATGATACTTCCAAAGTACCTTCGATTGAGTCTGGTTTGATAGTCCGCGAGTTTTCTGGATGTGTTTCCGGTAGACCTTCTTGGTCTGCCACCGGATAGGATAGTGATTTTTGCATTGTATGTGGAGACGCGGTACTCGCCCCATTTCTATACCCCCTTATAGAATGGCTCTGCGCAGTTAAGGGAGGTTAAAGGCCCAACTAAGGAGTGTTAGGTTAAAGGCTTTTATTGACCAAGTGCATCCCCGTGGGGCTGCTCCTGCTTATTTGTGACAAAGAAGGATGGAGAGTGTTTGGATGTGCATGTTAGGACTACAGAAAATTGAATAAGGTGACTAGTAGAACAAGGATCCTCTGGATCTCGCCATGAGATTTTGTTCGATCAGTTACAAGGGCTTGGTACCTTCTCAAAGATCGATTTGAGATCTTGGTTATCATCAATTGAAAATACGGCAAAAGATATGCCAAAACTGCTTTTTAGCAAACCAGGTATAGGCATTATGAATTCTTAGTAATGTCTTTTGGGGCTTAGCGTAATGCCCCTGCGCTTTATGAGCCTGAGGAACGGGATTTTTAAGCCATATCTTACTGTTTTTGGTTATGTTTATTGATGATATACTGGTTATACTCAAAGAGTAGGAAAGAAAATGAGGGACCATTGAGAATGGTATTGGAAGTGTAAGTGTGAGAGAAAAAAAGTTATGCCAAATTCTCAAGTGTGGTTTTGGCTAGATCATTGTCCTTCTTGGGGCAATTGTTTTAAGGATGGAAGTGATGGTGGATCCTTAAAGATTGAAAGCAGTGAAGAGTTGGGTAAAGCCCTTACTAAGTTACGAGATTCGGTAAGGATTTTGTGAATTAGCTAGATACTACCGTCGAGTTTGTCAAGGGGATTTTCTTAGGTTGCTTCCCAACTGACAAATTTGAAAAGCAAAGTATTCCTTCCAGAACCTCCAAAGACCTTTTTGACTACTGACACCAATTATTACTTTCCAGGTGGGTGGAAGGTAAGAATTTCATTGTGTATTGTGATGCACTTACTCTGTTTGGGTGCAGTGCTTAATGACAGAGGAGGAAGATTGTAATTGCTTATGCTTCGAGGAAAATAAAGATGCATGAACGCAACTATCTGACCCATGATTTGGAGTTGGCGGCAGTAGTATTGCATTAAGCAATGGAGGGGACATTATTATTTGGGTTGAGTGTGTGAAGTCTATACAGAATCGTAGGTTACAAAAAGATCGTTTTTGATTGAGACAGAGGAGGTGGATGGAACTACTGAAGGACTTTGACGATTAATAATCTTGTTGTATCACCCAGACAGCTAAGGTTGTGGCAGATGCTTTAAGTAGAAAGGCAGGGGAGCCTGGGAAGTCTAACTCACTTAGGTTTCTTGTGACGCCAATTGGCTAAAGAGGTTCAGACTCTGGCGAATGACTTTATGAGGTTGGAAGTACTGGAGAAGGAAGGATTTTGGCCTGTGGGGGAGAAAGATCTTCTTTTCTTGAAATGATAAGGGAAACCATTTTCTGATGAGAAGCTGAAGCCGAATTCGAGATATGGTATTACGAGGAGAGGAGAGGCTTAAAGAGGACAAAAATTGATGAGGAAGGCGTTTTGATGAATAATGGGAGGATGTGTGTGCCCAGGGTTGATAATTTTGATCACACTATTCTTACAGAGGCTCATAGTTCAACGGTATCATATACATCCTGGTGCAACCAAGATGTATCGTGACCTTAAAGGCAACATTTTTGGTGAGTAGGATGAGATGTGACATTGTTGATTTTCTTGCCCAATGCCCGATTTCAGCAGGTAAAGTATGAGCACCCAAACGCACGGAGGAAAACTCTTCAGAAAATGCACCATTCGAATGGAAATGGGAAAAGAATTGCAATGGATTTTGTAGTTGGTCCTCCAAAGACATTGGGGAACAGACGACTCCATTTGGGTTAGACAGTGTTGATAGGTAATAAGTCTGCTAATTCATACCGACAAGATGACTCTTACAATGCAGAGAACAGAAGTTAGCCAAACTCTATATCTAGAAGTTGTTCGACTTGCATGGAGTCCCACATTCCATCATATCAGATAGGGGGTACGCATTTACTTCTAGTTTGTGGCAGAAACATTGCATGATGAATTAGGGGTAGGATACTAGGTTGGACCTAGTATCGCATTTCACCCTCAGACCGAAATGGTCAGTCTGAGCGAACGATTCAGGGGTTGGAGGCTATATGCTTGTGCAGTGTAATAGATTTTGGTGGTTTTTTTTTGTTTTTTTTTGGTCATTGGGATAATTCTTGACTTAACAGAGGTTTCATAAAATAATAGCCTTCATCAAGTATTGATATGGCCCCATTTGAGGGGCAGTGTATGGGCGGAGAAGGAGATGTAGGTCTCCCCACACCCCCCCCGTGCTTGGTTTGGGCGTTGACTCGTTCGCGTGTCGTCCAGCTGGGCCCGACACCACGACCCCCGTGTTTGTGTCGCCGCGTCTTTGTGGGCATGTCGCGGTGAGGACGTAGCATGAGAATAGCAAGACGCATGGTCGCAAAGAGACGCGATTTAGCAGCTACAAAAAGGCAGGAAAGAAGAAAGGAATATGCAGATCGAGAAGGTTAGGGACTTGGATTTTATGGAGGGTGAGGCAAGTCTAATTGAAGTTTCGCTAATGAAAGGGGGTTGGGGTGATGCGGTTTGGTAAGCGAGGAAATTAGCCCAAGGCTAAAGGTGGTCCATTTGAAAGTCCTGAAGCGCGATGGGGAGGGCTGTCGTTATGAATTGTCAGCCTTGGCCTCCAGGACTTCTCAGGAGCTGCAACCCGGTAGTTCACGTATCTATGCCTGTGAAAAAAAAAATACCTGGAGATGGAACAATTACATTATTCGTGGGGATTCAGTCCTTCCTAGGATGGACTTTGTCTTATGAGAAGGACCTGATTGCTATTTTAGATAGAGAAGTACGCAAAGTTGGATCCAAAAGGAAGATATGCATCCATCAATGGTTCAGTTGGAGAATCAGCAGTTTTTAAGAGTCCACTTGGAGAATGAGGCTGATCTGCAAAGAAAGTGAAAGATATCCACATATTTTTAGATATTCAAGGTAACTCTTCTCTCCCTTTTTTTCTATCTTTTGTGATCTGTTCGGGGACGAACAAGGGGAAATTGATATATATTGTAACCAAACCTGTTTCAGTGGTTCGAGAGCAGTTAGAATTATTTGGTTTGAAAATAAACTGACTAAGGTCGACGGATCTAGGAGACCGTAGCGTCCACATGGTCACGACGGACCGTTCGGGGCCTCGTTCCTAAAAAACAATTCAACCTAAAAATCTGGGTACTGGCAGTGACTCTCAGAACTCCGCGATGGGGGGGGGGGGGTTTTTGGAACTAAAGCACGGCGGCTAGATACGGACAGGACCGTCACAACCCCTTTAGAAAGTTCAAATTCTCTGAAATTTGTGACGGGACCTGCAGGAGGACCCATCCTAGACACGAGGGGCGTCACAGGTTTGCGTAACCTCGACCGGGGTCGGAAAGTCTGCTAAAAAGTTTTAAGGGGTGTTTTGCGGACCATTCAGACAAACTTACATGAAAAGTTAGTGGCGGTGAGTTTGAGTTTAATAATTTATTTTACTTGGGGGTAAAAGAGAACCTTGTGAAATAAATAGGGGTTAGCTTTTATCATCTTTTATAATTGATTTATATGATAATTAGCGTAAAAGAAAAAGAATTTGGAGAGGGAAAAAATAAAAAGCACAGGAAGAGAGGAGACGAGCGAGGAAAAGGAGAACGCGAGAGGGAAAGCCAAAAGGCTTGAGAAGTACACTTGTTTGATCGCCGATTCTCGGGTGAGAGGTTATGGCTTATGCTATTTCATAGTAAACTCTTACTAGTGATGGATATGTATTGGGTGGTATTCGAAAGTCTTCTATAGCTTTCTTGTGGTGTGTGTGTGTATTGTTTGTTTTTATATTGGAACAAATTGTTTGGTGGATAATCAATGTTTGATATGTTTTGTATCTTATCTGAATCCTCTTGTCAGATGCGACGTGGCATAACGAAGACTGATGAAATAAAATTAATGAAGATTAGATGATTGGGTTTTGTCACATTTCGCAACGTAGTTATTAGGGCGGAGATCGGGTGTCACGTTCGACACGTAGATTAGGGGAATTGGGTTTCACGATTTCCGGACACGTTAGTATTAGGGTGACGGGGGTGTCACGTTCGAAACGTAATATTAAGGGACGAGTAGTGTCACGTGCTGACCATGATAAGAATAAGAGAAGTAACCTGAATCAGGTTAATACTCATTTTTCGAAGAAACCTATGTCCCACATGCGTATGGGTGTGCGAGGCTTGAGTCCTCATCGGTGCGTTTTGATGTTGTTGCCAATGGTTCTTGTACCTTGTTGTGGCCTACCTGTTGAGTATTGTAAGTTGATTTTATATAGTATTTGATTATTATATTGCTTTCTATTTGAGTTTGGGCGATGATACCTTACTGAGTACGTGTTCCTTGTACTGACACCTACTTATTCTTCTTATTCGATTTTGTGGAGTGCAAGCAAGTGCACCATTGACTTCGACTCTCCTCAACTCTGAGACAAGTCTTCAGCACGTCAGATTTCAGGGTGATCTATTATTCCTAGCTCGGACTTGAATTCTCTCCTTCAACGCTGATGTCTTGAAGTCGGGACATGGACCATCTTTTGTACTATTTTAGTTCTTAATACTCTTAGATTTAGAAATTTGAGGATAGATGTTCTTGGTGTGATGACTTCCAAGATTTTGGGATGATAGTTGATAAATTTAGAAGCTGTTTATTGGTTATATTATAAGATTTTAGTCTTCGCATTATATTTTGTTTATTATGGTTGAAATGTTGGTAAACGTTGGTGGGGGTAGAGTGATGGTTCAAGACCTAGTAAGATAAGGGTGCGGTGCCACTCGCGGCTTTATTTTGGGTTCGTGACAAAATGGGTGGTCAGTCCAAATAATGAACGACAAAAAGAATATCCAAACAATAAGGTAGCATAAGTTATAAAGATTTACCTAGTACAACTCGAAGTATGATTAACAAATCATAAGTCTATGATAAGAAATAAGAATGAAAATATCACATGAATTAATGCTCTTAAAAAATATGATTCCAACCACTCCAAAAAGATCTTCAATAAACTAGAATGCTCTAGCCCCCACGAGGAGTACCCTAACAGAATCTACATTAAAAAGTGATGAGAAGTAGCTGTGAGAACAACCAAAAGTGGAAAGTTGGTAGCTAATTGAGTAAAAGGAATTCAATCTGTTATCTAATTACTAAGGAATGCTGCCACCTGCATAAAAAAAAAGTCCATTGGCATTAGTTGGCAACAAATTAAGAACGAACGGAGCAAATAATGTCCCTAAAGCATAAGGCATCTAATTTCAAGAGGAAAGGAGTTTTTCCTACAACGTGTTCATTTCTCACCATTGATCAGTTTACACCCTTTATAATATTAAGTTTTTTTAATATATATCAAACTGTAGGGTAGTTAACTGAAAAAATCTCAAATGTATATAGTTATGTCTTAAAATAAAAAATAATTATTAGAAAGAAAAAAAACATATGACAAATATTGGAAATGTTCTTCTTGCTCAGAACATATATCAAGTCAAAGTAACTTATAAAAACAAAAAGATGATGAAGAGGGGAGAGAGAAGTGAGAAGTTACCAGTTCTCACATCACAACCTTCTCTTTGAATGCAGCTTGAAGAAAAACCGTAGAAGCTGATATTTTACAATTAGTCATTCGGTAATTGTAACTCAACAAGGAAAAGCAGGAGCAATTCAAAAGAAAAAAAATTACACTTCAATGATTAGTATACCGTTGACTGATTGCTAAAATATGATTTTGCAACAAATCTTTTCACTTTTTTTGTTTGCGACGCAAAACTACAAATGCCAAAACATTAAAAATCTTTTAATGTCAGCACAAGAAAGAAAACAAGTTGTGCAGTAGTTTTGCTGATAACCTTTAAGAGCATGTTGAAACAAAAATCCATCCTTGAATAACTGTATCGACATAAATATTGTGCAACAAATGATTGCTTCCTCCCACATATACAACTGTAAAGCTAATGAGAGCACCTTGTCTAGATGGGAAACATGTCCACGTATCATCTATTGTTCTTTACCGGAACATAATTATACCCATTCATCGTCCGAAAAACTAACAGTTTTGCAGCAAAAGATACAACAAAAACCTCACCAAACACCAGGTTCACTCTGCCAAAATCAAATATCCCAAAACCTGGCCGGAAAAGGAGTTTCTTTTGTTAACTGCTAAGAATTTCGTTTACCATCCGTACAAGTAATGGCTTTATTGGAAAAATTAGAAAGGATAGTCTGAATTTCTGTCCCTAAAGATGTAGTCCTATCTAATCATATATGAGTAAATCAATATTTGGATTAAAAATGGAAAACCAAATTGTATCAGTTCAAGAAACAGATGTGTTTTAAGTGCTTTTTTTAATTGACGCAAACACTGAAATAAATATTACATGCTATATACCAAAAAGCAACCTTTCGATCCTTGGCCAATTTCTTCAAAGGATAATCCAACAAAATGAGGAAAAAACATTGTCTTATTATCTAGTTCGGATACTCAGAACGAGATACTTTTCAAATAAAAATCTTACTTGGAAGCATATTTTCGTCCCACCTTTTGGGACTTAAAATGTTTCGGACAAACGGACACAATATCTATCTCTAAATGGGCCGGAACTTGAAAATATTTAACACTACCCAAACCCACTATCACCGAAAATTGGAAATCTACAGGAGCAATTGTAAGCCTTCGCCCGATCACACTAGAGAAAACATGTGACTAAATTCAAGCCCAATTTCATTATTCCTTGGCAGACATTTAATGGAAATCTCTAAACTATTTTGATCCCCAATAGAAGAAGAAACCCCCCATAAACAAAGGAAAACGTCAGAAGGTCCAAGTACAAACGCAAACAATTGGGCTATAAATATGGGGACAAAAAAATAGCAAAGTAGATAAAGAAAAAAAATTGGGATATATGTCTCCAGTAACAAAATAGCTTAATGTTTGACTCAGAAGAAGTTATGCTCAGATGAAGCTAAATTTTAGACCATTCGCAGAGATCAAAAACAAACTGTCCTCCCAGGGGAGACATCAAGGCCAGATAAGTTAGAATGTTTTGTTTATTAATACAACATTGCTTGACATAAACACTAATTCAATTGCCACCTTTGGTTTGAAACTAGTTACGATGATACCTTAAAAAAATTACTTTTTGAAGAGAATGTAAGAACAACAAAATTTTTAAAAGTACTTTTTAAAAACTAGAAACTAAAACCATAAAAGAAATAGAATCAGCAAAAAATTAAAAATCATAAACAAATATTTTCTCAGAAAAAATATTGACCCTACTAATGCCAAATGTTTTCTTAAGAAAATAGTACCCTTAAAGAATCAAGGTTGATGGGAATATATCCTTTCATATATAATAATGTTACTCACCAGTGTTTAATACTTTAAAACAATGGTGTCCGTAGTAAACAGTAAAATAACTTTAGAACACATATTTACTAGAAAAAAAAAGAATCAAGAATCTTGGTCATTGTAAAAATAGAGAAACCCATTATTTACTCGAAGTAGATGATAGTGTGAATGGTTTTTTTTTGACTTTTCGGAAACAACAACCCTTCAAAAAAATCACAACCTTACATGAAAATTCATAACTTTTCATCCAAGTGTAAACTCTTCAGAAAGTCGCAAAACCTTCAGAATGTCTCAAAAATTATTGATAAAAGTTAAAACTCTTCATTTCATTCACATTTTTTAGACCTAACAATTCCTCGTGCCATCAAAAAAAATTGTGGCCTTGAATGAATCTCTTTTAGTATGATTTAAACATGGTCAATTCCCCCCTATATTGGTTCTTAATCCTTTTATATTGGTTGAAACAAGGTAAGGTTTTATCAGTTCATGAAGAGAATAAAAATAAGAATACTCACCTACCTAGAAATGCACAAACAACCTATATCAAAAATTCTACCAAATAATTTTCTGTTTCATTTATTAATGTGTATGTCTTTTAATTTAACTTCACCCCTTATTGTGTTATAGAAATTTTTTTTCGTGTCAGACAAAAAACGAGTCATGAGTTGGAAACCCCACACCTTAAACTCCTATGTGAAGAGAACCAATTAATCCAACCCAAAATATATTGATCATTCACTTATGAAATACTAATGATACTGCGAAATATTAAATCTATTATTTTAAAGAACACCAAAGCCATTAAAGTCTATACATGTAATTTTCAAAATAAAGTCATCACATTAAGGCAATCTAATCTTCAAATACTAAGTCTTCGAGTGTTGAAGACACAGGAATATTAATAAATAGTTTAAGTTGCAACTCTATGACATCATGTCATGACCGAGAGAATTAAAAAACGGCTTATTAAGTAGCTCCAACCTGGAAAATGATATGTGGTGACTAGCAGGCGTGAGGGCAAGTCAAAGACACTAGTACAGTCGCTGCACTCCATAAAAGGAAAACACAAGTAGGGCATAATAAGGAGCAACATTTACTGAGTAATTATCATCGGCCTACCCAAAATAGAAACTAATATAAAATGATAATGGTATAAAATCACATATGACACTTAGTAGGGGGCAAGCACCAAATAACATGAACCAGTAAAAAAACTACTAAAGTAAGTACACCATAAATCACAATATCAAGTAAACATATGGGGACTCATGACTCCACACCACACTCATTTGAGAAATGGGTTCTTTGAGATTGAGTACATTCACTTAATTCAATATCTTTTTCCTTTAATATTACCATGTCAGATTGTGACACTCTCATCCAATTATACCGTGTCGTAACATGACACTCCTATCCAATAATACCGTGTCAGAACGTGATACTTCGATCCATCATATCTGTCAGAACGTGACACTCTTATCCATAATAATATGTCAGAATGTTACACTTTGATCAACAAAACCGTGTTGGAATGTGACACCCAGATTTATTAATATTGTAAAATTATCATTTATTATCCCCACCTTTTACTACATTAACAATATTTTGTCAAGCCTTGTTTATTGAAAACATCACTTCGGTGGATATGTATCAAGACTATTAATTTGACGGTCTCAGGATTTCTGAATGATCAAAGAACACACAATCAAGTAAATCGGGAACTCACAATATCACTCAATTGCCTACAATCACTATTAAGAGTCCTTTTATCAAATAGAATAGACTATAACCTACATCAACGAAAGAATTGAAGTCAAGCAAGCTACTTCCCCTATGTGTTTCCTTTACTCAATGCCTTAGAATGTCTCTATTGTATCAATTATGAATAATATATCAGCAAACCAATCCATAGACACTCATATTACAATAACCAAATTCCTAAAATTTTATACCAACTAATGTATCAAGTTTAGTATTTCTCAAATAGCAAGTCTAGAGTTAAGTCTTATTTCCTCTCAATAAATTAATCTAATTATATTTATATAATACATTAATACACCTAAATTTTAATTACATATATCAATATACAAAAACTTCTATCGAAACCTAGCCCCATAACAAAAATCTATTACAATGAAACTAACTAAGAACTCATTAACTTTAATCCACCAGGAAGTAAAATTGCAAAAGCAAGATCGACTATCTACTCTACATAGTAATTAATAATATCGCATAACCCTCAATTAATCAGCGTTATTAAATTATTATTTACACATGATTTTTTCCATAATAATCAATCTTTACAACAGAGAATCATACAATGTCCTTAAGCTTTTAAGAAATAAAATTCGAACAATTTATAATCATTCTCTAGGAAACAAACATATATATAGATATTAAGTCATTCTAGCCTAACAAATAACCTCAAAATTTATCAATATTAGCCAATAACGGTCTAACGTTTGCCCTCTCAAATTTTCAAAGAACGTACTGCCAAAGTTTCAAAATTCTAATTTTCAATTAAAACATTGTAAAATTTCCCTTCCTAATTTAATTATAACGATCAATTACCAACTAAAAGATACATCCATTCCATCCATTTGATGTTGTAGTAGTACAATATTTGTTCCAAAATTGGATTGTAATTTATTAAGAAACATACCAGCAGAAAGACCTGTATTTTTTCTAAAAATTATTTACTCCCTAATTATTATATAAGAGATCCTATAAAAATATGAAAGTAACCCACTATTAAGTTTAGATTTATTTTCCTTAACCACTAAAGTAATTATAAAAATTACCCCATTAAATTAACAAATTTAGTTATGAATATTCCAAAATACTCGTTAAAAGTCTATCGAAAATAATTTATAAGAATAAAAAACTCTAACACTCACAACGGCTAAATAATTCATTATTTTCAGTAGATAACACTATTATTGAATTTACTCTCTCCCTAATTTAAAAATAAAACAATCAACTTAGCCTATATAGTTTATGAAACTTATTAAGTAGTATTTACATAAGACAATTCCATTTAGAATAGGTTGTTAGCAGTAGTTAGCACAATTTTTTATAAAGAATATAATGAACATTTGCACCTAACTCGATTAAAAAGTTATCGATTTCCTAAGAAAAACAATAACTTTCTTATATAAATTTTGGGGACTCTAAACATTCATTATTCCACACTGCAAAAGCAAGCTATTAATTTGAGAGAGCCTCGAATGCTCCATACTAGGTAGTATTCACTCTAAAATAAATAGGCAACTTTTTATGTGGTAGCCCTTTTTGAGTAAGGTGGTCAGCGCCTTCCTGGAACTGTGGTAGCGAAGGGTGATGGATATGAATTTGATATCATCGATACAATAAAGTAGAACATGAAATTAACATAGAGTAAAAAACACAATAAAAATTATTATGACATAAATGATCATATTTACCTACTTTAAGAAAAAAAACATAGTGTAAATCATTATCTTATATAGTGAGGATGTGTATATAAATTTACATGAGAAGCTTTGATTTAATTTTAGTATATACATGAGGATATTAAGGACTTGAATAAACTCGGTCTCTTTGTAATCCTAGATGAAGATGAAAAGTTTAAAATTAAAAATAAAAGTAAAAAGGGAAATGAAAACCGTAAAACCTTGTGAAATGCAAAGGCTATAGTAAGTATTTTTTATATTATTTAAGAAGTTTTAGACTCTTCATGTCTTAGTTGGTGCAGAGCCGTCACATTCCTTAATGTGAAATAAATAAAAGCATAATTTTACAGGGATAAGGCATAAGCCCCTCTATAGACTTAACCACAGGTGTAGAGACACGAATAGGCATGTCAAGCAAATCACATTATAAATCAAGACCAGTAGCAAATGAGGAAGATACATATGAAAATGTTGATCCACGATCGAAAAATATAGAAGCCATGCAATCACAGACCAAAAGATTACCTGTAATAACAACATCAGATGTCTCTGCTTCAGACCTCCCGGGGAAAGCATAATAATGGGCCCTATCACCTGTCTGCCCGTTGCCCCTACCATGTTTCGCTGCAGTAGTTCTAGCTTTCCCGCCACCCCGGTTGATTTGGTGACCACCATTACCTTGGCCACCATGTCCTCCAGAATGGCGTCCTCTCCCATGACGACCTCTACCTCTAACTATTGGGGGTCTGTAACTCTGTTTTTGACAATACTTCCTAATATGTCCAGTCTCTCCACATCCATAACAATCTAGGAGTCAAGCATATGTCTTTGTGAAAATGACGAAGTCTGGGGATAACCTCCAATCTCAGAAAAAAGTCTAACTGGGTTGCGATGGACCCCAGCTATAGCCTGCAGGGAAGACTAAATAGGGCGGTTTGGGTAACCTCCTGAACTATGCCCTCTTGAGTAAGAACCACTAAACTCACCTCCCTTACGGAACTTCTTAGACGTCGAAGCCATGGTGAAGTCTTCTGGCTTCACCCCCTCCACCTCTATCACAAAATCAACCACTTCCTGAAAGGATTTTGCTGCAGTAGCTACCTGTAAGGCTGGGATCTGCAAATCCGACCTCAATCCTTTCACAAAATGGTGAATCCGCTCTTGTGGACTGAAGCAAAGTTGTGTGGCATACCTGGATAGTGCACGAAATTTAGCCTCACAAGCAGCAATAGACATCCTACATTTGTCTAGGCTCAGGAACTCATCTCTCCTCTTATCCATAAAAGTCCAGGGTATATACTTCTCCATAAATAAGATAGAGAATGATGTCCAAGTCATAGGTGGTGCCTGTGCTGGTTGACACTCAACATACTACGCCACATTATTTTTTGCATCCCCTAAACTGATAGGTCACAAACTCGACAAAACAAATCTTTTATACTATAAATCACATCATCTTGAGCACTCATGACCATCAACCAGAAAATCATAGGCATCTTCATGATTCCTCCCTTGAATGACTGGAGGTTTCAACTTAAAAATTTAGTGAAAAGTTAATGCTGATGCACTGTCATTATAGAACCTGTAGTCAATCGAGGAAACGTGCTATTCCGATGAGGCAAATCCATGCTGGGAGCCACAACAGCTGCATGTTGTAATCCTTGAACCTGAGGTGCTTTTTTGGGGCAGAAACCACTGAGTTGTCTGGCCCTGAATCATATAACCCCTAAGGATCAGTAAGAACCTGCTTATCAACTCTGGGGTAGGCTGGGGTGGTACTTCCCTCCTCATCTTAACCTTCTCTTTCCCTTTCCCCTTCTTCAACCCTCCCAATCACTACCCACATTAGTCCCCCCACCTTTGGAGAGTCACTGCCCCTCTTACAGCTGGACCAGATGATTTGTCCTTTACCTCTAAGGGCGTCCTCTTGCGATCCCCTACCACGACCTCTGCCACTGCTACGCCTCGAGCTACAGCCCCAATGGGGTTGGCTCAGCAACCACCCTCTCTTGCCGGTGTTGGTGTTTTGACAATTGTTGCTCTAGTTCTAACCATCTGGAAATCGAAGTGGAGTATGTCCAGATACCAATTTGTAATCACCTACTACCAAGGATCCATGTAATATAACAACAAAGAAAGAAGATGGAGTTTTTCCCTAAGAGATCCTATAAAGCCTTCAAGAAAAATAGGGTGTCCCCCTATAACCGTATCCTCTCAAACTCTACTAACTTGTTCTTGTTGATGAGACCAACGAATCCTAACGCTCTGATCCAATTTGTCACGACCCAAAACGACGCGCGATGGCACCCACACTTATCCTACTAGGTGAAGGCGAACCAACAAATAAACCCCACCATTTACCAGTATTCATTATCAATAGTAAAAATAAGGCGGACGATCCACAACTTATTACGTAATCAATTAAATAAACTTTTAAAGTTTAATACTTATTACCCCCGAAAATCTGCACATCATCATATCAAGAACATCTATCCTCAAATTACCATCTAAGTATGTTTACGAAGCTAAATAAGTACAAAGATGTCCATGTTCAATTTCAAACACATCAAGACGTGAAGCAGAGAATCCACCCCTAGCTAGGAAATAGCTCACCCTGAAGTCATGATGTGCTATGAGACTGGATAGATTTGCGGGTGGGTCGAAGTCGATGGCACACTTGCTGACTTCCACATAACATAGAAAGAAAAATACAAGTAAGGTCAGTCACAAGGACACGTACTGATAGGTATCATCGGCCACTCAAAATAGGAACAATAATATCTGATAATAATATCAACAACCATAATACTTAACAGGTGGCAATCAACAAGTACAAGACCTTGTGCACAACACAAGCACACCTGTATACTCAAGCTTCCACACCATACTCATTTGGGAAATAGGTTTTTCTTCGAATTTTGAGTATATTAACATACTTCCAGATCCCTTCTCTTTATTATTACTTGTGTCGAACAGTGACAACGGGTCCGATCTCATATACTACCGCGTCGGAACGTGACACTTGATCCAATATTAGCTTCTCGAACGTGACACTCCGATCCAATCTTACCGTGATCGGAACCGTGACACTTCCGATCCATTTTATCCTCACTCATTCTTTATTTCATCAACTATTTCTTAGTCAGTGCGTCATCTTCAATAGGAGGATTTAAGTTCACAGTTCATCATTCTAACTAACCCAATTACACAATCAAAAACATACAAACACACAATCAGCACATAAATCTTACAATAACCCCCAATACGATCGATTGCTAGTTAGAGTTTTCTATCACATAGAAATAAACCAATAACCTACTCCACCGAAGACTCGTGATCAGCAAGCTACCTTCCCAATGCCTTGTGTTGTCCTCTTGTTCCTCTCTCTCTCTCGTATCGTTCCCCTTTCTGTTTCTTTTTTATTTTCTTCTGCAGATTCGTTTTACCCCCTAATTATCATATAATAAATTATAAAATTGATAAGAGTAACCCACTATGAATATAAAGTTATCTGAATTAAACCACCCAACACTAAGTAATTATTTAAATTACCATTTAAAATTACCCCACTAATCATAATTGTAATTATGAATAGTCCAAACGCCCATTTAAAACGTAGCGGAAGTCTGACCAGTCGGGGTTACGCATCTTTGTGCCGGTCCGTCGTATCTAACTGATGTCCGTCTTGTATGGTCCGTCCAATGTTGAAAAAATAGTCTATCCGCAGTACCAGATTTTAGAGTTAGTGTTTTGGAACGAATCACCCTCGACGGACCGTATGCCTATGACGGTTCGTCCTACTTGTCTGCGAAGGGTAATGAGGAGAGCATCAGAAGAAATTACACAAGTATGGTACGTTGGAGTCCATCGGTACGTGTGACCTGACGTTTGGTCGCGTGGGCCGTCGGCCCGTCAGTTTTTGTCAAAAATAATTCGTACGCTCGAACCGACTAAACGGTTGTTACATTTCAACAAATTTCACTGATTCTAGAAGCACTCCATTATATACAACAAGTGCACTCTCTCCCCGCCCCGACCTCTCCTTGGCAACATTTGCTGAATCTCTAAACTGTATTGTTTAAATAGAAGAATGAAACCATAAAATAAGGAACGTCCAGAACTCCAAAATAGAAATCAAACAGAAATTTTTTCTATAAAATATTGGAAGGAAAAATAGCTAATGTGAAAAGCAACGTTCGGCAAATATTCTTCAGGAAAAAAAGTATGCTATGTTTTGATCTAAACAATTTATGCTTTGGATGAAGATAAATGTTAGAACTTTTGGCATATGCTACAAAAACACTATCCTCCCAAGGAGATATCAAAGCTAATAAGTAGAATGTTAGTGTATAATGCGGCCACCATAGGTGTGAAAATATTACTAAGATACTTAAAAAAATACTTCTAAAGAACATTGTATGAAACGAAAAAATTTAAAGAATTTTTTAAAAACATAAACTAAAAACCAGTAAAGAAAATAGAATCAAGAAAAAATTAAAAATTATAAACAATTTTTTTTAACAAAAAAAATTTGACCCCACTAAATGCAAAATGTGTCCATAAGAAACTTAGTTCCCTCAAGTACTCAAGGTTGATGGAATATATACTCTCATAATAGAATAATGGTAATTATTAAACATAAACAATGGTTCACAACAAACCGTAACAAAGTAAAATTCACTTAGGAATACTATATTTAGTGCAAAGAAGAAGTTCAAAAATTAGTTATTGAAAATAAGAGAAACCATCTTTTATAGAGAATAGATGATAGTGTGAATGGTGTTGTTGTTTACTTATCAGAAACGCTCAGTCCTTCAAAACAAAATTATTCACAACCTATGGAAAAAAGTCCATAACTTTTTATTCAAGGTGTCAACTCTTCATAAAGTTTGCAACTCTTTAGAAAGTCAAAATTCTTTATAAAGAAATTTCAATTTCATCTTTTTAAAACCAACAATTACTAATCTGGCCATCAATAAATTGGGGCTTGAGGGTACTATTTAATCTCCCACAAGATCCAATAATATAATGGGTCTCAAATATTTTTATTATTAAAAAATTAAGGTTTTCACCCGTGTCATGAAGAAGACAAAATAAAAAAACTCCATAAGAAATGCACAAACAATCTCTGTAAAAATTATACAACTCATTTTTTTTTTTTTTTTCTCCTTTCCGTTTCGCCCACCCATTAAGTTATGTTTTGAAATTTATTACTACCAGAAAACCCCTATTTTATACAATGTTAGTGTAGTGTCACGACCCAACGACTGTGAGTGGAACCCACACCTTAAACTATATGTGAGAGACAAATGAAATCCACACCCAACTTATATTTATCATTAAACTTATGAAGACTAATCATAATGCAAATGAATCTAAAATCTTATTGTTTGGTGGGGTCAGGAACACAATCTATTAATGTCTACTATATAAATGTTTCAAACCTCAAGTCATCATATTAAGGACATCTAATCATCAATACTTATCCAGAGTGTTAAATAAATTACACCAAAATAATGATAAAATAGTTTATGCTCAATTAATGACATCATGTCATGACGGACAGTCTAGGAAAAACGATCTTTAATGAGTAGCATCGACTTGACCAATATGCTGGTGACTAGCTAGGGTTTGAGAGCAAGCCAATGTCGCTGGTACATCCCTGCATATCATAAATAGGGAAATAAGGAAAACAATGACGTTTCATACAGCGAACAACATGTAATTAGTAGTATTATGGCCATACAAAATAAAGCTAATATATACTGAAAAGTCTATAAAATCAATAATAACACTTATCATGTGACAAGTAACAACCAACATGAACCATTTGACAATACACTTAAGTCAGTACACAATCATCTAACATATCAAGCACACTCGGGGACTCATTTGCCTCCCACACAATACTACTTTGGAAAAGGGTTCGTTGAAATGGAGTACATAATAATTCAACATATTTTTCCCCTTTCATGTTACCATGTCGGAGCGTCACACTCCAGATCAAATATATTCACGTTTGAAAAGTGACCTCCAACCAAGACTACTGTTCAAAATGTAACGCTCAGATCCATATGATGTTCCGAACATGACACTCTATCCTTATGTTGTGTTTCTGACGTGACCCTTTGATCCATCATAGCGATTGGAATGTGAATCCTATCCATTAATATGTTTAATGTAGCATTTATTATCACCACATCTTTCAGTGCTTAACAATCTTTTTTATCATGTCTTGTTATCAACGCTCACTTCGGCGCAATACTACTCTGTACTCTATTCTCTATCATAAAAAATATAAAACACATCAAAACTAAATAAGAACTGTTTAACTTCAATCCGCCCCAAAGAAAAATTGCAAAAGCAAGATCTACTCTATACTTTAAAGATTAATTAATAATTTCTCATAACCCTCAATTAAATCATCGTTATTCAATTATTATCTACTCACAATCTTATTCACATAATAATCAAACGCTACAACTGAGAACAATGGGATGTTCTTATGCTTTTAAGAGTTCAAAATTGAAATAATTTCTTATAAATCTCTAGCCAATAACACACACATACACACGCACACACACACACATCCTCGCGCGTGGTACATGCGAATCACACGCACACCACCAGCACACACCTCATGTGTGTTTGTGTGTGCGTTTATATGTATGGTATATATAATATATATATATATATATAATATATCTATAATATCTATATATATATATAACTCATGCTACTCTAAAACAAGAACTCTAATCTATCCTCATGTAGGCAGTATGCCTAACATTTGTCCCCTCAAATTGTCAAAGAACGTAGTTTCAAAGTGCCCAATTCCAAATTTAAATATCAATATTGCAAAATTTTCCTTCCTAATTAAATTATAACAACCAAGTACCAACTATACAATACATTCATTCCATCCATTCGAGTCTATAATAGTACAATATCCATTCCCAGCATTTCAGTGGAAAGACCCACGATTAATTTTGATGTAGTAGCTTTCTTTTCTCAAACCCTAATTCTTTATAAAAAAATATGTTTTCCCTAATTATTATATATTACAAACTATAAAATTTTGAAAGTAACCGACTATTAAGTTTACATTTATTTTCCATAACGACCAACTAAATAAATTATTTAAACTACCCCATTAAATTCATAAATGTTGATACAAATAGTTTAAAATGTGCATTTATAGTCTATCAAAAAGTATTTTATAAAATAAAAATCTCTACTACTCAAAACGAAGGTGAGTGTAAGAAAGGGTAGTTGTACCAACAATTACTTCAAAATATTAGTATCCAAGGTCTCATATCAGAAGTATCATACCAACTAATTGGATATCTACGCGTAGTCAAAACATGATACCGATGATGAGATAAATCTTAAGTCCAAACAACTGTAAATTTTCATGATAGCTCTCCTATAAATTCTCATAAGCAAAATTGTATGTGTAGAATGGCTAGTATACTTTATATCTCAACAAACACCACATATTCATTTAGATAACCAGTCAATAGCTAACATCCTATCCAATCAAGAGCACATAACAGGATAAGTACACCTGAACCACTACAAGGGACTAACCCATAAAAGCGAAAACACACAAGGATGGAGAAAGTGAACTATATTCTAAACCATGACCAGAATGAAGTAGTTGGTCACATAAGAATGTAAATAACCAGGTTGAATAACTCTAGATACTCCTTCCATTGCCTGTGTGTGTCATAACCTCTATTAACGATCAAATGCCTAGGCAATGTATCATGAAATTCTAAATATCTCGACCCATCTATGTATTAGACTCTTGTTAATTTCTCTAGCTCGCATACTCATCCCATCCTTTAACAATCAACCCATGACATTTACCTTATACTGTAAACCTACACTTTAGTGAAACCTTTCCTTGTGTCTTTAAAAAATCAAAAGTAACAAACTTATTTCGGACCAAAACTACGCAGAAGTCTTTTCAAATGTTGAATACCTAAATGAAGGATCATTTCTTATTTTGAAAATTTATATCTTGTTAAAATATACAACTACAAATATATACTTACAAAACAACCAAAAATTGAATTGTGAATCCAATTGTGCAATTCAATCACCTTATATATCAATATTAGCTCATACCTTAGAGATTTATATGTATTCTTGTATCTTGTCATATCATTAATCCCCTCTCCATCGGTCTTACCATATCCTTCACTAAAAATCCATATGTACTCATTACCAAACTCAAATCACAAGGGCACTTATCATCAAACCTGAGTTGGATGTATGTACACTTTTATATCATCATATCACTATTTTTTACAACCATCTGTGACACATGAACATACTCTTATTATATGTTCGCGGTGAAATTAAGATCTTGACCTAATTCGAATCCCATTAAAGATACCATATCAGTCCTTGTAATTGGAGTAAATATTCTTACTCTCACTTCTTTTCTAAGGCTACACTCATCCGACTAATTTTTATTTTATTTTCATTATTAATCTAGCTCCTTTTAATTATAATTTAGAGGTACCCCAACACCTCTCAAAACATTCCATTCAACCATGTTACTTACTAAATAGTAAAAAATCACGAACTTAGACACTCACAAGATCATTATTTCCATAAAATTTATTTTAACCGGCAATACGTAATCGATCCAATTGCACATTCAATCACAATCCTCACTAACTCATATTGCCATCGTTCTCGGTAAAAACCTTGTCATCACCATGAGTCATACCAATCGGATTTGAAATGACTTACAAAATTTTTTTTTTTTTATACATATTTTCGAACAAAAATTTCTATCCAATTCACCAAGTTATTCACTGACTTTCTTAATCCATAAGTTGTGGGTCATTCCCAGCATCACTCCCCTTCTTTGGAGATTTAAAAAAGATCACCATCTTAGACCCTCAAGGTAGCATTTCACCACCTTCAAAATGTATTAATATCACTGAGAGTCCTGTCTAAACCATCTGTCAACTCTAGATTAACTATTTATAAATAGCATCCGGTATATTCTGTTTCCATGTTACATTTTATTATTCAAAGAATATAATGAACATTTGCACCTAAGAAGAATCAAAAGTTATCGATTTCCCAAGACAAACAATAACTTTCTTATATAAATTTTGGGGACTCTAGATATTAATTCTTCCACACTGCAAAAGCTATCTATTAATTTGGGAGAGTTTTGAGTGTTGCACACTAGGCAGTATTCACTCTACCACAAGTAGGCAACTTTTTCAGAGTAGCCTTTTCGAGTTTGGTGGTCAGTGCCTTCCTGGAACTATGGAAACGAAGGGTGATGGAAATTAATTTGATATCATCGATACAATCAAGGAGAACATAGAAATTAATATAGAGTGAAAAATACAGTTAAAATTCTTCTGACAAAAATGAGCATATTATCTACTTTAAGAAAAAAACATAGTACAAAATCATTATCATGAGATCGTGAGGAATGTTTATATCAATAACATAAGGACCCTTTTATTGAATTGTGATATATACCTATGAATTAAGTACATGAATAAACTTCGGTCTCTTGGGTCATCCTAGATAAGATGAAATGTTTTAAAATTCAACAGAAAGAAAAAGGGAAAAGCAAAACTGTAAAAAAAAAAAAAAAAAAACAAAACCTTTTAAATACAAAGCTATAATATATGTATTTTTTCTATTATTTAAGAACATTGATACTCTTCATATATGGGTTGGTGCACAACTGTCACATCCCTTAATGAGAAATAATTAAAAGCATATTTTTACTAGGATAAGGCATAAGCCCCCCTAGACTATGAAATAAATCACAGAAACACACCTTAACTAAACTAAAATCCTACCCCACACCCACCTACCCAATTTTTTTTTTTAATTTGGTACAACTTTTATCTTACATGGAACATTGCGTTACTCTACGCAATTGAGATTCGTGGGAAATATTTGGATTTCTTGCAAGTCAAAAAGGTGTAAATATTTATTTTTTAAAAATGTGTTTCGGGGTAATAGGACCTTAGTTTAATTAAGGTGTGTCTTTGAGATTTTGTTCATAGTTTAGGGGGAGGGGGACTGTAACTTTTCACTTATTTTAAATTATCATATTTTAAATATAATATATTCAATATGTTGACAGATATAATTATGGGAATTACTGGTACTTCCTCTTGTCTATATCAAGTGAATTGTTGCGATATAACACTCTTATATACGAAAATTAATAAGAACAAATATTAAAGGCTATTTTAAAGCATTTTTATTATTATTCCTAAAGTATTCTCCTAGAAATGTAAAGTATTTAACAACATCATTCAAAGAAGGATAAAGTGAAGAAAAAAAACCAATTACCATTAAATGTTACAAAATCACTTATATTTGAACTATAAAACAAAACGCGATGGCAAAAAAATATAGTGCATTGAAGAGTAGGGGGCAATCACCATTAGTGAAAAAAGGGGCGAGTTAAGCGCAAATCGGTGAAACGAGGAGATAAGGTACAAAAAACTTATGAGTATTCACTTTCATATGACTAGAGGTAAAATCTTAATGTGGAGTTGGCTGATTACACGAACTTTTGATCACGTTATTGGTGAAGGTCATATTACAAAGAACTAATTTATAAATTAATAAATTATCTCTTGCATTTTGAATTTGACAAATAAAAGTAGACATTTAAAAATAGTATAGTTAAATGGTCAAAATAACACTACATTTGTCGCGTTTTCTTTTCTTTTTCTACCCAAACTATAACCATATATGTAAAAACATCATTTAATATATGAATATATGTATATATGTATTGATAGATAGATACATAAAGAGAACCCTAGGTCAACCTACGTGGTGCCACCACAAACAAGCATTCCCATTTAATTTATTTATTTCAAAAATTTATTCTTTACTTTCATGTAAGGTTGTGACTTTAATGAAAAGTTGTCAATTTTATGGAAAAGTTGTGACTTTTATGAAGAGTTATAACTTTTATGAATAGTTGCAACTTTCATGAAAGGTTCTTACCTTTCAGAAAAGTTTTGACTTTTCTAAATAATTATGAACTTTTAATTAAGATATAATTATAATCTGTTCAAACTATCCTTTGTTGTCTATAAATAGAGGGGTTTTCTCTCATTCTAAAATGACGACAATTCTGAACTTCTTCTTCTGCACAGTTAAGTAAAATATTTGATTCTTAAGTACTTTTTCTTCTTCTTATTTTTATTCTTCTTCTTATGTACAATTAATTTTTTGTATACTTTGCTCCTTTTGAGTAGGTCACTGAAAAGGAGACATAATGCATTTTGTGGACTAAATTTTTCCTTTTTGTTTCATTCTACTGTCTGCATCGTGGTATGTTTTTACAATTATTAATTTATTCTTATGATATTAATTGTAGTTTTTTACCACATATTTAAAACTTTTTTATTTCTGTTTCTCTAAACTTATTAGTTTATATTAATTTTTGTTAGTGTCATAAAAATGTTAATATTAAAAGGAGCAAAAAAATAAAACTTCAAATGACAGAATTTAAACTAGCAGTTAATTATAATTATATGATATTAAATAGTTACTATTCTCTCACACCAAATTACTTCTGGTAATTTTTTCCCAATTTTCCCTTACTTCTCTTTTATCCTTTTCAAGGATCCTTAATGTTTTGTTTGTGCACAACCTCAATTCAAAAACACTATTATAACTATATTACATATCGAATTTGGATTTCGGAAGATTATATTTTAATTTTAAAACACATAATAACTACATACTACTTATTCGTATATCATATGATTATTTAACAATGATCCTCGTCCTCAATTGTGGTTTGTACCTTCAAATTGGTAATAAGGACTTTATTCCCTCACCCTCCCCTAATAAGTTGTAATTATGTTGTAGATTCGAGATAAATGAAGTCACAAGTTAGTTAAGAAGTGGTAATCTATGATGAAACTTAAGTAAGATTTGAAAGGCGGAAGAATGACAAGAATATGGTAAGGAGAAGGTGTGAATGAAGTAAACTGAATATTGAAGAATAAATATATATTTTGTAAAAGAAAAGTCAGAATTGCCTAGATTTTCAGCCATGGTTTTTAACCAATAACAGGAGGACACTATCACGTCCCGAGTCTACACACTGAGAGGGACTAACAGTCGAAAATCATTGATGGTCTCAAGCGAACTTTTGGCCTGATTTAACTCATAGATGAAGAGAAAATCATTAATACAAGGATTCAAATGTACTTTCAAAAGAAATTGTCTCAAATAAACTTAGAACGTTTAAGGATTTCAAACTAGACAAAGTGGCAACTAAAGTGTTATACCAAAACATCTGAAATGCAAGACTAAAGAACTCATAACTAACTGCCTATGAAGCCTCTAAATACAAAGAGGGATGTCGGGACAAGATCCCCTATCATCCTAACAACTTACTAACCAAACAATAAAAGAAAATCCTCCGGAAGAAATGTGGCTCACCAACTGACTTTGAGTGCTCAACTAGATTAATGAGGCGATGGATGCTGATCCTAGTTTCCCTTTATAGAACAATGTAGACCAAATGACATCAGTACATTGAATTTAAGAGTATGCCAGGGGAAAACTAAATATTGCGTAAATTTGAAAGGAATCCAAAAAGAACACTTACCTTAGATTTTCTCAACTCACGAATATTAAACTCAAATGTAAAGTAAAAACAACAATAAGTGTGCAGTATATACAAATCATTTAAAACAGTAGGTAATAGCTCAATGTATTAAAGAGATACAATAACAACTCAGTTGACTCATATAATAAAGTAATATAATACTGTGTGAATTTCTTTAACCGACAACCACCACTATTAGCCTAAGTGATGATACAACGTCCACTACTAAAAAAATAGTGAATACCGAGCTTTGGAGGTCTGTGTTTTCTGAAATAAAGACCAAAATACTCAACTTAGGTCAGTAAAATTTTGGTCTTTGTTCAATTCGACTTAAAGAGGTTGGTATTTACTAACCTCTCGAGGTCATTTTTTAATTTAGGTCGGTAAATTTCATCATTTTATTTTCAGACTTCGTGATGTCACTTTTATATATTTTTCTATATTTTATTTTTATTATTTCTGTCTTCCTAAGGTCCAAAATATTGAATTTTGAAAATTTTGAATACCGACCTCCGAATGTTGATATTTTCTTAATTTTTAAATTCCACCTCGGAGGTTGGCATTTTTTTTTATTTTGATGTTTTGACCTCAGGAGGTTGGTATCCTCACTTTCTATTTTTGAGATTTTGACCTACGGAGGTCGATATTTTTATTTCTTATTTTTGAGATTTCGACCTCCAGAAGGTCGGTATCTTTATTTTATTTTTTTTGAGATTTCGACCTCCATATGTCGTATTTTTTTACAAAATTAGCTGCATTTTGCTTCAAATTTTAGTATCCACCTGTATATTTATATCAAAACTACCCAAAGAATTCCAAATAAGCTATTTCAAAATAAACTCCATCCAACCCAAAGAATTACAAATAAGATATTTTAAAATAAACTTCATCCAACTAAAACAACATAATATTTTCAACATATACATTAAAATATGTAAAAATAAACTTCATACAATATTAAATAAACTAAAATAATATCAAGCAATTCCAAAAATATAGAAGTCTAACATGTCAAATTGATACAACTACTCCTCATCACCCTCATTTCTCCTTATCAGACTTATCATTCTTATCACCCTTACTCTCCTTATCATTTTCATCACCGTCGTGATCATATCCATAACTGCAGACCGTACATGGAGGAAGAATATTTCCTGAATCAAAAGAAAATTTGGTTGTTGGTAAAAAAATGTTACCTCTTTACCAGTGCTAAAATTCGAACATCAAGATAATAATTCATGTCATGAAATTTAAAATAAGCAATGTTATCAGAAAATACTTATCTCGTAATTATTTTTGATAGTCATGTTCTCCTTCAGGGGTTAAGATCTAAGAGGAACTTGGGGTAGTGTGTTTTTTTTATTCTTCAAATGTGAATTATCAGTTAAATGAAAGACTATGCAATCAACAATTAATGAAAATTTTGAAAGATCTTTGATTTATTTCAATGACAAAGAGACTTATAATGTAGCAATTAAAAAGCTATTAAGAGTATTTTCCCCTAAAGACCATATTTGTTAGTATTATTCTAAAAAATTTCACACATCACAACACAAAGTTCATAAATCCTACCTTCTAATTGTCCACAATAAAAGATACAGAACAATGCATTTAATCTTCCCAACTACGATATAGACAATGGTGCTCCAAGTTGTGGTGATCTGCAAATACTAATTGGTGCAATATAAATTTGCAGGAGGTGCATTGAGAGCATTAATATGTTTTCTTTTTAAGCATATAGAGACAATAAAAAGAAGTAACCTAATATTTTGTATAGTTGAGGTTTTCAGCTTTCTATTTTTCAATCAGCTGGCTTGTGGTTTCACCACTCAACTTCATATGCACGACCTGAAAACAATTTTTGGTTGAGAGTCACTAACTGACCCACTCAATTCTTTTTTACGAACCAGTTCCATTGACACCCATTAGAAGCAATGTTTTTAATAACAAATTTTATCAAACAAAAACGATTTGGTGACGAAAAATTATTGTGCCTATTCTTATAAAAAGTAACATTACACAAAAGAGATTTTTAGTGGCACTTAATTTTCCTTTTAGCGAAAATATTTATCTCCACAAAAAAATTTAACGGCATTTAATCTATAGCCATTACATCAAGTATTACTAAAGGCTTTAATGGAATTTATTTAGAGTGACAGTAAAGACCTATTATATTGCCAGTAAACCATTCATATTTATAAACTAGGTAACTTACTCGTGCTTTGCACGCTATTGAACTATATGATATTAGACTCACATTGATCATTCGATGTTAGTGAAAACTGAAAAGATAATAAGGTTATCTCCAATTTTAACCTCATCGGACCTAAGCTCTCCAACGATCATTATGAAATCTTGAGTTTGATCTACTATTGACTTGTTATCCACCATTTGGAAATGAAAAAATCTTCTAGCTGCATTATTTTTCGCTCCAACCTCTTTGGTATCTTACTTACTGTGCATTACCTTCAAATTTTCCTTTGCACTAGAGAAAGTTCTATCATAATAATCATAAAAATTATCAGATAGACAGTTAAGAATATAATACCGACACTTATAAGAAACCCATCATACTTTTCCACTTTCTCTAGATGAGAGATAATTTCATCATCACTCATGGAGGTGATTTCTTCTTGATTAGGCTTCTCAGTTAACGCATAAGAAACATTGAGAAAACTTAAGTAGAAAAGTACTTTACGCTTTCATCTATTAAAATTGTTACTATTGAACCGAAATGGCTTGTTGACGTCTCCCATCTTGACATCCGTGATTTTTCAATTGTAGCTATGATGAATCTCCTTAAATTTTTTAGTGAAAACTTACAAGATAACAAAAAATTAGAAGAATACAACTTAAAATGAAATGAAGAAAAAATATCTCTTCAGGTAGAGGCGTGAAGATCTCGCTCTCTATAAGGAGATTCAAGCCAAGTGCAACAACTGTTTTCACCGGTCCACCAATAATCCACTTTCACTTTCCCCTCCAAGATACAACAAACTTCACAAAGTATAACTCAAAAACTCCGCACAAGGTTTGAGTCCAAAGCTCCACAAAAAAAAATACCTCTCTTCAACTAATAAAAACTCTCTTTTTGACTAATTTTTTATTCTATGTTTTTCTTTTATGTGTTTTGTGTACCAAACTAAAATGAATGTCATCTTTATATATAGTTGAGAAAGTCTTCCTAGCAATTAATAGGAAGATAATGGGGTGATAAATAGTGAATATAAATGGCCTAAGTTACATATGTTACATAGGTTACAAAGAATAATGGAGGAATTAAGAATGAAATAATAAATGCACCAACTTGCAGATGTTAAATTTTGTCAGTGGCCAACGTTCACCAGAAAACAGCAAAGTGCATTAATGTCTATGGTCATAAATTTACCACTAAATGATAAGGTATAAAAGTATCTAACTCCAACGTCTTTATTCCACCTTCATTGTGGCAGAATGGCTATTAACCCAAAGACATTATTTTGTGAGACAATTTGATAAGAAATAAGTATTAAAATACATAAAACCTAACAGGTAATATTCAAATTTTTGATATATATACACTACATTGTCAAGATCATTTATCTTTAGGCAATCCAAAATCATAAAAGTGCAATATTTTTTATTTTTGCTTTTTACACAAAAATTATGAGTCATGGAAATATTTTAAGTATACGATAGAAGTCTAAGAAATCTCCATGGAAATAGTTTGTCACAAGTAATGAAATTTTTTAGATTCCAATAACTTATAAAAAACAACATCAAACATTAAAGAAGAGACAAAAAATCCTTGAACAACAACTCTCCAAAGTAAAGTGGAACATCATATCTATGCAAGAGGATAACTAATTAATTCAAATGGAGGATCTTCAACTCCTTTGTTATACCCTAAAATAGTTATTAGTATCATAAATATATTCCGCATCCACTCAGAATAGTCATTACTATTCCTTATATTTTATATCATCAACCCGAACTTATTTGGAATTGAACCATAATTATTGTTATGGTTATATTAATGCGGTTGAAAATAATTAATGTCATCATCAACCAAGCAGTAGGCGACATCATTCATAACTGGAAATTCTAAACCAATTATTTCACACATAAAATATTAAAATCTCAAAGCATAATTTTCTGAGTGCTTACTCACAAATATAAACAGATAATGACAAACACAACCTTACTTTCCTAACAATCAAGAAAAAGAACGTAAGTTTCTTCATATATTTTTCAAGAATATAGTTTGTCGGTTTGTATCCATGTCAACAACAAATCTAATGACAATTATTTATTGTAGGTAAAGTCTCTAGCACTCTTCGTTTATGTGCATATTCATTGCCGATATTTTTTTTTGTTTTAGTGTATTTTGGACATTTGTTAGTTTCAAGAAAGCTTGATCCCGTATTATGCCTAAAAAGAAGAGACAAAGAAATAATACAAGTTAGTTAATTTGCGATAAAAGAAGTGAACTGATTGTCTGTATACTAATATTCTAGAAAGGGTGTGATGATATATAAAATGTTTGTGCCTAAGAATGAGCAATCAAAATAATATACTAATTGTGGCAAAGAAGAGAGCAATTTGTTTGGTTCTTTTGACAAACTTTAGCATAGGTTTCATACTAGTTATCACATATTTATTGTTCTGTGCTTTCAAATATTGCACAACCCACAAAAATGATTCCCAAAAAGTATATGAATAAAACTGTAGAAATAGACAAAATAGAAGATAAATTTTCAATCACCCTTTCTGGAATTTTTTACAAATTTCTTTTAAAAAAGAGATCAAATAGAGAAAAGAAATTGAAATAGATACATGAATTCGTATGACTTACAGTAAAAGACTAAGTTCAATTAGAAAGAGGAAGGAAAACTTGAGGATGAATATTTAGTAAGGAAGAAACTTAATGATGTATTTAAATTCAAACTCCCCCTAATAGAGAAAAAAAAACTACAAATAACAGTAGCTAGTAGACATCAAATATTTTGATATTAAAGAACCAAATATTATGATTCTTTTTGTGAACAATTTAACTAGTATTATGAGTTATGGACTGAAGATTTGTGAACAGTAATAATGTACATTGAGATCTAAACCATTTTTCTTGTTTATATAAGAAACCTTATGATGGGCAGAAAGAAAAATGACCGTTTTAAATCTCATTGTGAAATTCTTAACATAATTTTAACAAAGGTCACAAAAAGGGTAAAAAAAATTACTATAGATCTTGGAATAATATGAGTTAGTAGTATAAAATTATCTCTTTGAAGTAGGGAGGAAGAAAATTTTAAGAAATGAACAAACCGATCTTGATAAGAAACAGAATTATTGTATCCAAGCGATTTACCTTGTAATGAGAAAAGAAACCCTAATAATATAGTGGCACAAAAATCCCCTCTATTTGTGTTAAATAAAGGGTAGCGTCACAACTCTTTGGAAAAGATACAAACGTCAGAAAGGTCACTCAACCTTAAATGAAAGTCAAAACGCTTCATAAAATTGTAACTCCTCCTAAAGATTGCCAGATTTTCATTCAAAACACAACTTTTAAATTAATTTCACACCTTTTAATGGAAGTGGAAGACTGTTTAGGTTAATATAGATAATGAAAGGGGAATCCTTATATATATATATAGCTATATATATATATATATATATATATTATTATATATATATATATTATGCCTAACCAAATGGGTCTTATTCGTGGCAATTTAATGGTTGAAGATTATAGTTGACTATGAATATACCTCAATTAATATGTACAACTAGAGAAATAAATACAAAAATAGTAATAAAAAGAATAAACAAACTCAAACAACGTCAAGAAAGAACAATTAAACATAATACATCAACTTTCTTCTCTTCAAGAGGTAAAAAAGAAGATCTACATATAAGATTATTTTCAATTTATCAAAACAAATAAAAAAAGAATACATTAAAAATGAATAAACAAGAAAATTATGTCCGTGAGAGTATGATAACTTGTCTCACGATCATATGTAATATGGGAAGGATCAGTAGAGAAACTTTTTGTGCTTCAAGAAATAAAGGAGAAAGATAAGTCGATCAAACAATCAAATTTATGCTACTAAATTTTCAGTATAGACAAAATAAATGGAAGACATAATGAAAGGTTTTACAGAAAAATGAGAGAAGGAGACTCATAAAAGATAAAAGTCCAGAAAACAAGCAAAGAAAGAATCTGGAAGAAAAGTTACAAAAATGTGGATAATAAATCCTTAGCATGTTTATGGAGGTTGTCTCTTGTCACTTTTAGGGATCGGGAACCTAGTAAAAATCTGTAATACATTGAAAAATCCAAGCCGTATCGTAAAGCCTTAACATAGGTGTCATAAGGTCTAAGTACTGTTTTGCTAAGTCCATTTTAATGATATAGGGGTCATTCCAGAGGTTCAAGAAGCCCCCCCCAAACGGTCCAAGAACGTCTGGAAAAGGGTGGGGGTTAGTGCGCCTTTGCCTATTTGACTAACTTTTTGGAGTGGGAAATGTACGAAAAATGGTGGAAGAAAAGGACTATGATGGGGTTTTTTAGTTGTTCAGGTTTTAAAAATCCGTGTTACGACTCTCCGAAGGGAACCAAATGGCCTTAAGGAGGACCTAGGTTTTAAAAGCAACCCTTATAGCAGTGGCATTGAAGGAACAGAAAAGGACTGGTGTGTTGGACAAACGGGAGAGCGAGCTGCCACCATGGTCCCACAGTTGGGATTGGTGAGTAGGTCCCTTCACCCGCACAACCTCTTTTAACTACTCGATGGAATCTATAGGTATGAAGATAAGGCCGTGTGGGGATCGACGGGGCGACGATGCCACAGTCGTCCCACCACTACCAATGCATGGAAAGCCCGCGCCTGGCAACAGTGTATGGAAATAATTAGCGATGGAGTGCTGAAGGAGGGGTGAGGACATACGAATCGCAGACGGCCCGTTATTGGTGTTCGTCTGTGATGGTCGGTTTTTTTGCCTAATTTAAGTTGATCTTCATTTAATTAGTAAGGGCGTTAGGTGATTAATAGGGTTTTAAGGGAGTTCAATTACGTTGATGAAAGGACCCAATATGAAATACCCTAAAACCCTCATAATCTAAATACAACGCACAAATATAAATCTCTTCCTTCTCTTATTCTCTCTCTACTGAACTCACCATGGAATAATTGCACGGACTAGGGTTTGGGGGCTGGGAAAGGGACGAATTCACCATCAATTATTGTCAAACGTTAACGTATGGGATATTAATTCCCTTTGCGACTCTTCCTCAAACGGTTCTTTAAAAATAATTTCAGAAGTTTAATTTTTATAGTTTAATTTCAATACGCATGTGAAGTTATGAATTGCTGTTGTTTAATGACGTCTTTATGTGATATTGTAATGTGAATTAGCATATGTATCTTGTCTTGAGTTGTGATCTAGAGTTGAATGAACTATGTTATAGCAATGCATTGACTTGTTCTTTATTGGTTATCTTATATGATGATGCTACTCCAAATTGGGTTAATTTATGGGTTGATGGTAGAACTGATGATACACTATAAGGAAGACTTGGAGAAGTCTTAGCCATCTCTATTCTTTTTTCCAATTGTGATTATTGTTGTAAATCATTCGATATTACTGGGGGGATGCCATTATTACTTAGGATTATAGGGTGGTATGATGTTGAATTTAAATGTCTTGACTATGTTGTGTGGTTGATTAAGGTGCCTGAGATGCTATGAAATGCTAATATGTTTAACCTCACTCATATGAATTATGATGAAAGAAATTATACTCATACAATTCTTATTGAGATGTTGATGATGATGATTATACAAGGAATAGACCATATGACCTAAACAAAGATATGATTGATAATTAAATTCTTAAAAACATTTCATTAAAGGTACTTAGCTTAGCACCGAGTGAACTTGACAATAGGAGGTGATGACTCTCCAAAGAGGAAGGTTAGCCCTATAGTTTTATGTGAGATGTTGACTTCCCAAAGAGGAATACTCATCCGATGGATTCCCATGAGAGGAGACCCCAACTACCAAGTCGTGTCATGAGGGAATATACTATCTCTTAGTTCGTGAACTATGTTGCCCCCATAGGAATACTGGCTAGTGGATCCACCTAGAAAGCTATGTTTGTGTTTGGTTCTACTTTTGCTGGTAGACCACCTTCCATCGATGTAAGGGTTTTGTCACGACCCAAAACGGTCCGCGACTGGCACCCACACTCACCCTCCTATTTGAGCGAACCAACCAATCTAAACCCTGATATTTCAATTAATCTCAAAAGAAAGTAATGCGGAAAAGACTAAACTCAGTGAAAAAAACCAATGTCAATACTTACTAAAATAAAATCTAGATATCCCCGAAAATTGGAAGTATCACCACAAGAACATATATTGATCAAATTACTAAACTAAGAGAGTATTCTAAGAAGCTAAAATAACAAGCTATAGTTCATGCCGGAACTTCAAGGCATAAAGACGATGGACGAGAAAGATCCGTCCAAGCTAGAAGCGTTTTTAGCTCAAAATGAAATCCGGGGTTTGTAATGAAGACTATGACTAGAGTTGCGGTTGAGTTGAAGAAGACGGTCGTTTGCCGGCACTCACCAATAAACAAGAAGAAAACCAGTAAAACGTAGGGGGTCAGCACAAACAAAGTTAGGAGGTAAGGGGTATCATCGGCCAACTCAAAATAGAAAGAACTATATCTCAGATAAACATCATAAAACAACTAATATTTTTCTTAACAGGTAATAGCAACAAGTATAAACATCCTTTATAATCACCGATCAATAATCTATGAGGATAAAGCTCCACACCATACTCTTTTGGGAAACATGTTCTTGATTGAATATATTAGCATCTTTCCAAATTCATTTTATGTTTCTCTTGTGTCAGTACGGGGACAATCCGATCCCTCGTTAGTTCTTTATTCCTCCTTTGTGCGTACGTGACACACTCCGATTCCGCCTACTACTATGTGTCGAACGTAAAACCACTCCGATCCCCTAAATCTACGTGTCGGTCTGTGATACCGATCCCTAAATCTACGTGTCGGTTCGTGACACCCGATCACCTAAATCAAACGTTGCATCGATGTCAGTTCTTGACAACGATCCCCTAAATCTAGTCCGTGTCGGTTCGTGACACCCGTCACTAATTCTACGTGGCGGTTGTGACACCGCCCCACTATAATCATTCTATGTAATTGCATCAATCCGTCTTTATACCAATGCCATCATCATCTCATTACTTGTTCATCAAGCCCTTCTTTTATATCAGGCATCATTCATTAAAAAGAGATAGGTTTTTTATAAGATTTGGGATTCATATAGCTTCATCATGCTAAGTGTCATTCACAATCATATATATAAAATCACATATGCATGCCGCCCACAATTAAGCAATATAGAGACTTTAAATACGTACTAAACACATATTCATTCGCTATTAAGAGTGTACTCACCGAGTAGCATAAAAACCATAACTACCGTCCACGAAATTTGTGACAGCACAAGCAAATTCCTCAAATTTATGTCTCTTAGTTCGTTCTCTCTCTTTTTCTGTCTCTCTTTGTTTCTGTTCTGTTTTTCTTTATTCAAAACCCTCTTGTCTTTTACACTAAGATAAATAATTAAGTATAAAAGATGGCACTAAATAACTCACTATTAACTTACGCGTTACCTTTTTAACCCCAAGTAATTAGATATTAAACATTCAACCACCACTTTATAATCTTTAAAGCAGGAAATGTCCAAGAATGCCCCATTAAATAATTGAAGAAATCGACACAGCCTGGATTGCGCAACTGTGACGGCCGTCGTACATGAGACGGGCCGTCCTGCAGGTCGTCGCAAGTTCAGAGACCATTTACACCATAGGGTCTGTTACGGTCCGTCACGACATTGTGAGGTTCTCGGTCCTTTGCCCTTCGTCACGAAGGGTGAGAGAGTCGATTTTCAGGACCCATTTCAGAATTCTAAGTGTTTTGAAAACGGAGACCCCCGACGGTCCGTCGTGACCATGACGATCCGTCGTGGAGTCGTCGCGATCAGTCAGTTTCAGAAAGGAGAAATAAAAATTGCTGCTCAAACGGACTAAATAGTGTCGTTACAAGGATACCAATTTACCAATCGTTCGTCCTTTATCGAAGATACAAGAGAAAAAACAAGGTTGAGAGGGAGTACCTGGAATTTTAAACAGATGTAGGTATCTTTCTGCATATCTGCCTCCTTCTCCGCAAGTGGCCTCTTCAACCGGTCGATTATTCCATTGCCATGCTGGAGCAATTATCCTGACCTCAACTTGCGAAATGCTTCTTACTAAAAATAGCGACCGGCTCTCCCATAAGGACAATTATCATAAGCAAAATGAATCCAACGGATAATGTAGTTTCCATACCCCATGGTATTTTTCAACATCGCCACATGGAAGACCGGAGTGTACTCCGGACAGCCCTGGAGGCAAGGCTTAACTCAAGAGCCACCCCCCCTACGACTTAAGTACTTCAAGGGACAATGTACCTGGGCTTAGTTTGCCTCTTTTACCAACCGCGAATCACCCCTTTCATTGGCGAAACTTATCAACGAGACTTGGTCACCGTCAGAACTATAAGTCTCTTACCCGTTCATCTGCTATTCTTTTGCTTAGCTTTGCGCGCTAGAAGTTTCTGAATAGGATTTCACTTTCTCTATCGAATATATCAAGAGACTCCGTACCCCAGGTCTAACCTCAATGCCATCAAACCAACCAATGGGAGAGGACCTAATCTCCTAACCATACCAATGACTTCAAATGGGAGCCGATGTCAATACGTGAGTGATAGCTATTATGGATTATGGAAAACTCTGCTAAGGGTAAGAAACTATCCCAATGGCCAACAGAAATTTCTATCCGCATGCACGAAAGCATATCACTTCCAACACTTTGAATCGTGTCGCTCAGGACTGACCGTCGGTTGGGGTGAAATGCAAGTAGTACTAAGGTCCAACCTAGTACCTATTCAGCATTCAATGTGCTCAAAACTATAGAAGTCAAACTGCGACCTAATCTCATATGAATGGACAGTGGACCCCATGCAAATCGAAAACTTCTGAGATTGTAAAGTTTGGCTAATCTCTGCATTATAGTCACCTTGACCGGAATGAAAATGAAATGAGAAGACTTAGTTAACTATCAACAATCACCCAATAGTATTCATACTACCTATTGTCTTTGGAGACAAACACGAAAATCTATTGCAATTCTTCCCTTTTCCATTCCGGAATGGGCATTCTCTGAAAGTGTCATCCGGCCTTGGTGTTCTCTGACCTTGTTGACAGTTTGGACATTTGGCAATAAAATCCACATTCACGCTTCATTCTAATCCCCAAGTGTTGCTTTTAGGTCACGGTACATCTTGGTTGCACCCGGATGTATCGAATACCTTGGGACCTATGAGGCCTCGCAGAATTAGTGTGATCAAATCATTCGACTGCGGGTACGCTACCCTTCCTTAATCTCAAAACACCTTCCTCATTGATTGTCACTTCTTTAGCCTCTCCTTGCAACACTTTATCTCGGATCCGGATCAATTTTCAGCATCAAGTTGCTTTCCTTAATCTTGCCCAAGGAAGGAAGATCTTGCTACACACAAGCTAAAAATCCTCCCTTCTCATTTACTTCTAATCTCATAAGGCGTTAGCCAGAATCTGCAAACAAAAAAAACCGCCTAGCTAATGGGCGTCTAGAAGCGTGCAAAGAGAGCTAGATTCCCATGCTTCCCGCCTTTCTACTTGAAACGCATCCGATACAACATTCGCCTTCCCCAGATGATAAAAATAGTGATGTCGTAGTTCCTCAGTATTTTCACCAATCTCCTCTGTTCCAAATTCAAATCATCAGAGTTAAAAGACATACTGTAGACTGGATGATCCGTATGACCCACACTTAACCCCATATAAATAGTGTCTCCCAATGCGTTAATGCACACACCACTGACGCCAACTCTAAATCATGGGTCGGATATTTTACGTTCATGCACCTTGAATGCTCTCGAAGCATAAGCAATCACATTTTTCTCTTGCATAGGCACTGCACCAAAACCAGAATAGGATGCACATCACAAAAACAATGAAGTTCTTACCCATCACTGAAGTAAGGATAGGTGCCGGTAGTCAGCAGAGTCTGAGCGTATGAAAAGCTTCCTCACACTCATCCGACCATACAAAATGGAACATTTTGCTTAGTCAAGTTCCAGTTGGGAGAGCGAATAGAAGAGAATCCCTTGACAACGCGGTAATAACTGGGCTAAACCAACAAAGCTTCTTATTCTGAAACATAGTAGGTCTTACCCAATTCTTCACACTTCGATCTTGAAGGATCCACCATCACTCCCTTCCTTAGAAACCACGTGCCCCAAGAAGGACACTGAATCTAGCCAAAAACTCACACTTGGAGAAATTTGGCATAAACTTTTCTCCCTCAACATCCAACACAATGCTCAAATGCTCCTATGTTCTTCTTACTCTGGAGTATCTCGTAGTATTCACAATAAATACGATCACAAAGAGATACAGATATGGCTTAATTAAAAATCCGACGTTCATCAAGATCATGAAAGCAGCAGGGGCATTCGTTGTCCAAAGGGACATTACCAAGAATTCATAATGCCAACCTGGTTCGAAAAGAGTCTTTGGCACATCTACTGCCCGTATTTTCAATTGATGATAACCAGACCTCACGTCGGATCTCGAGAAGAACACAAGACACCTTGTAACTTTGATTTAGTTGCCGGAGTCTATGCACATCTGAAAGGCGCCCATCCTTCTTCTTACAACAAAACAGGAGAACCCCAAGGGGATGAACTTGGTTATAATGAAGCCTTTGCTCAAAACTCGTGAAGTTGAGCTTTTAACTCTTTAAACTCAGCGGGAGCCCATTCTATAAGGGGTTATAGAAAGGGGCGGAAGTACCCGGTTTTCAAGCGATGCAGTGGAAGTCAATAGCCCTATCTGGTGGTACCAGGAAGATATGCAGAGAAACACCTCCAGAAGAAAAATCAAGGACCACCGAAACGAACTAACGAATGTTACTTGAGGTAGTGTCATCCTTTGAGACATGATGCCAGAAAGATAAAACACCTTACTATTTCCATTTTTAGCACGAAGAAGAAAGGAGAGGATACACACAGGACTGGAAGTGTAGTCACCCTCCCACACTAACAGATCTGTCATAGGCTTGTAACGTCACCGTTTTAGAATTACAATTCCAATGATCGCAAATTGAGGAGAAGCCAATCATTACCCAGGAATTAATCAACAATCAACCATTTCTAAGATAACCAAATCTAATAAGTGTTGCCCCCACAAAGTTCACCAAACAAGACCATATACTTTTTTAAATACACAGACTCACCCACATAGTAGAAAAACGGAATAGGCATATCAAGTAATTCACAATGTAAATTAGGACCATGTAGCAAATGAGGAAGATACATAAGAAAATGTGGATGCCAGGGTCAAACAATACGGAAGCCATGCATCACCAACCAGAAGATTACCTGTGATGACAGGCATCAATGTTGTCCTCCGCCTACGAGTCTCCCAGGGAAAAGATAACAATGGGCCCTTTCGGTTGTTTTTCCGTTGCCCCTACCATGTTGTGATGTGGTGGCTCCAGTTTGCCATCACCCCGGGCCGTTTGGTGACCACCATTACCTCGACCACCACGTCCTCACGAATAACGGGCCTCTACAATGAACCACCTCTACCTCTTAGCTATTGGGGGTCGATAACTTGTTTTGGACAATTTTCCTTTAATATGTCAGTCTCCCCAACCATACCCCTCTGGAGTCGGGCATAGGTTCTTCTCAGAGAGTGTGACCGGTATGAGGTGATTGTTACCCCCATTATAGTCTGCTAGTAAAGATTGAATGGGTCGAACTTGAGTAACCTCCGGAAACCCTTGTCCTCTGGAGTAAAACCATTAAACTCACTCCCTTACGAAAACCTTTTAGAGTGTCGATGCCATGGTGAAGTCTTTGGCTCACTCTCTCTACCTCTATCACGAAGTCTACCATTCTTGAAAAGATTTCGCTATGTGGGGCCGATTACGTAAGGCTGAAATTGGCAACTCTGATCTCAACCCCTTAACAAACGAACGGCGAATCCGCTCTTGTGGACTGAAACATAGTTGCGGTGGCTATACCGGGAGTAATGCTCACGAAAAATTTAGCCTCATATGCGTAACTAACATCCTACCCTGGTCTAGGCTCAAAAAACTCATACCTTTTCATCCTCAAGGTCCGGGGGAATATACTTCTCCATAACAAAGCTAGGAGAATGAGCCCAAGTAAGGTGGTGCCTCTGTTGGTGGCACTCAACATGTGACCGCCACCACATTTGGCGTTCCCTTGAAATTGATTAAGTTACAAATAAACACCAAACCATTCTATTATACCCATCTTGTTGTAGCAGATCATGACAGCAACCAGAAAACATAAGCATCCTCGATCAGCACCCTTGAAGACTGGAGGTTTCAATTTTCAAGAAACTTACTGAAAAGTCTGTGATCATTTGTCCTTATAGGCCCTGTGGTCAGTCGAGGAACGTGCCTATCTCAACATGAGGCATTCATGCGGGGAGCCATAGTAGCGCAGTTGTTACCTTTTCGGAACCTGAGGTGCTGGTGCGGAAAACCTGGAGGTGTTTGACATTGATCAGATAACCCGCTAAGATAAGCAAGAACTGAATTGATTCATTATGGGGTAGGTTGGGGTGCAACATCAATTCCCATTTCTGCACTTGTTCATTGTCCCCATCCCCCCCTTCTCTTGTTACTCCCTCAGTCGGTGGAGAGTCACCCGCTAGTACCAGAGGGCTAGGTGCTCGTCATCGTCCTATAGGCGTCCCTCCACGACCCTTCCGCGGCCTCTTGCCACTGCTCCTCTTTGAGCTAAAGTCTCAGAGGATGGCTCAGAAGATGACATCTGTGTTTTGCCGTTTGTTGATGTTGCGCCCGTAGTCGTTGCTTCGAGTTCTAACCATTGCGAATAGAGTGAGATGGAGATACCAAATTTGGCATCACTAGATACCAATGGTCCAAGTAATAGCACGAAAGAAGAAAAAGAAAGAATGGGATTTTCCTAAAGTCTTTAGATCTCAAAGAAAAGTAAAGGCCGTCCCACTACGTTCATTAAGACTTTTACTAGAAAAACCACTGTTCTTGTGTGATGAGACCAACGAACCTAATGCTTCTCGATACCAAGTTTTTCCGACCCAAAACGGATCCGAAGACTGTCGCTAGTGTGACTTTAGGAAAAACACTCCCCTCCTATCTGGAGCGAACCAACCAATCTAAACCCTGACATTTCAATATAATATCAACGAAAGTAATGCGGAACTTTAAACTCATTAAATAAAAACCAATTCAATAACTTCTAAAAAGTCAACATCTATTATTTATCCCCCAAAAATATGGAGTCATTCACCACAAGAACATCTATGATCAATTTACTAACCGAGAGTATTCTAAGAAGCTAAAATAACAAAGATCAGTCTATGCAGAAACTCAAGGCTCAAGACATTGAAGAGGAAGATCCAGTCCAAGCTTAGAAGCGTTAGCACACCATGAAATCCGGGTAATGAAAGACTGGCTAGAGTTGAAGGGTTTGAGTGAAGACGAGGTACGTTGCGGCACTCCACAATAAACAAGAGAAAACATAAAAGTAGGGGTCGTTACAAACACAAGTACGGGTAGGTATCATCGGCCCCAACTCAAAATAGAAAGCAATAATCTCAGATAACTCATAAAATAAACTAATTTCTTAAAAGGTGATAGAAACAAGTATAACATCATTTATAATATCACCGATCATATCTATGAGGACTCAGCTACACACATTACTCTTTTGGAAACATGTTTTAGATCGAGTATATTGCATCTTTCAAGATTCATTATCTATATTTCTCTTGTGTCGTACGGACACTCCGATCCCTCGTTATCTTTATTCCTCTTGTATCGGTACGTTGACACTCCGATCCCTAACTACTATAGCGGAGGGAACGTGACACTCGTTTTCCCCTAAATCTACGTGTCGGTTCGTGACACCCATCCCTAGAAATCTACGTGTGGGGTTCGTGACACCCGATTCCCCTAAATCTACGTGTCGGTTCGTGACACCCGATCCCTAATCTCATTTATTTATTCATCAAGCCGTCTTATACCAAGGCTATCATCATCTCAGATACTTAGTTCATCAAGCCTTCTTTATATCAAGGGCATTATCATTGACAAGAGGAGAGATTTAGGTTTTTATCAAGATTTGGGATTCAATAGCTTCATATGTGTTATTCACAATAATCATTATATAATAAAATCACATCTGCATGCCCCACAATAAGGAATAGAGAATTATAATACTACACAAAAACATATCATTCGCTTATTTAAGAGTTTACTACGAGTAGCATAAAAAAACCATACCCTACTCCACCGAAGATTCGTGATCAGAAAGCCAATTCCTCAAATTCTTGTTGTCTCTTGTTGTTCTCTCTTGTCAGTCTCTCTTTGTTTCTTCTGTTTTATCTTATTCAAACCCCCTATTCTTTTACCCTAAATAATATCTAATTAAGTATAAAAGTGGCGACTAATAACCCACTACAACTTAGGTTACCTCGTAACCCCCAAGTAATTAGAACTTATAACATTAACCCACCACTTTTAATTAAAGCAGGAAATAGTCCAAAACGCCCTTAAATAAATTAACAGAAATCCGAGACCTAGCCTGGGAATTGCGCAACACTGTGACGGCCCACGTCGTGCCTTTGCGACGGTAGTTCCGCAGGTCGTCGCATGGTTCAGAGCACAATTTCCACCAAGGGTTGTCACGGTCTGTGCACGCCTGTGACGGTTGTCCTGCCAATTCCGTCACGAGTTCAGAGAGTCGTTTTCAGTAAACAATTTCACAATTTTAAGTGTTTTGAAATGAGCCCCCCCCACGACGGTCCGTTCGTGACCATGAAGGTCCATCGTGGGGTCCGTCGGCCTCAGACAGTTTTCCAGAATAAAAATATACTGGTCACAAAACGACTAAGGGTCGTTACAGGTTTACAACATCGATTCACACTTTAGCTATGTGGTCTATGTTGTTTAGGAACGTGTTGCCATAAGGTAAAAAAGTAACGTATATAGCTAACTAAGGGTGACTTGGGATGCTTAACTTAACCTAGGAGGGGTTATGTGACTCTACCTATGCCTTGCCCTAGTAACTTTCATGGAAGCTTTAGGAAGTTGATATTATGTAGCAGTATGATAAGTGGATTGTATTGAAGATTAATATATTGATGCTACAATGTAAATGTCTATATATGAGATTTATTATACCCTTGATATATGTAGTGGACTCTATTGTTAAGTTGGACATCGGGTATGGTTATATTGTTAAGTTTTACTTGGTGGGTAGGTAGGGTTTTGTTTGTTTTGTTTGATTAATTGCACTTGTTGACTCTTGATAAGGATTTACGCGTTAGGTGGTCGTGCTTATTATGAATGATTGACTCTTTTCATTCTTGTGATATTATCTCCTAATGATAGGTTGTAGTAAATCATGGTTTTAAGTAGTTGGAGATAACGTATACTGGTTGATTATAGTAAGTGTTTTTTTTTTGTTGGTTGAATATTGACTGCTTGACTTGATTGATCTCTAAAAGGGTAAAATGACATGTTTTAACTAAAACTCCCTTTTTAGCATGTTTGCTTGTATACATGCATAAGATCTCATACTTCGTACATATGGAGTACTAACCACATTTTCTTCCCTTTTTCCAAAGATTTTAGGTTCCGATCGTTGAAGAGTTTAGAAGGCGACATTGTTGAAGACTTCGATTCTTCCTTTTATCCAAGTGGGATAGGTCCTCAACTTCTGAGGGCAATGCCATCATCTAGCTTACGGACTTGTTATGAGCTCAATGACTCGTTTATTTCTTTCCTTTTCAATTGAGGACTATACTTTTGTATGACCTATATGTGGTCTCGTTGAATTGATGTAAGGGCTATGCCCATATTGTGATAATCGTTCAGATGGTATAACATGAGACAATAGTTGAGACTATTCCTATATTTTACATATATGTATGTGCAATAAAAGTAGAAGGCTATGTAACGTTCCTATACGAAAGATATATGTATACTCAATATGAATATATATTATGTGTATGTAGAGGCCTATGTAAACTTCGAAGTAGTGATAATGTAAGTTTTAAATTTTTCCGCATTTTTCAACCTATGAATGTAATGACATGAGACTAAGAGGCTAGTCTTAGTCACTGAAAAGGACGATGACGCCGGTTACATTTAGGGGTTAAAGCCGGATGTGACAAAATCATCATAGTAGATGAAAATAATTTATTGCAAAGCTAATGTTAATAACACGAGTTTAAAATTTTAAAATCAAGTAACCTAATGTTAATAACATGAGTTTAAAACTTTAAAATCAAGTACCCTGTCTATTAGTGCTTTCATGAGATTGTTCCTTCTCGGTAACACTTCCATGCGGTTGTTACTTATGTGTCTTAGTTTTACTCAACTTCTCTTTCGAAAATAATTAGGATTACAATTTATAACACGATAAATGTTATTTATGTTATGTGAAAAGTACAAATAACTATAACGAAACATAAGACCCTTTCAACAGTTTATTTTAAATTTATCGCGTCAATTTATCCTTCACCGGTACAAATAAAAATAGACTTAAGGTTGATCCATGGTGTTACCTTATCAAAGCAGAAAAGTGCTCTGTCCTCATCCAAGTCTTTAACTCCATCACAATACTCCTTGATTTTCTTAATGTACGCCAGATGTAGTACATCTTTTTTAGTTTTTAGCAAAAAAGGATTTAGGTATGTAAATGAGACGAAAGTATAACAAACAACTTTAGTTGTTGAGACCTTCCATTACTTTTGATAAAAAGTTATAATTATGTGAAAGTCGTATCAAGAAAAGGTGTCCACAACCTGATACAAATATTCTCAACTTCGTAATGTTAGACATTTTGTAGATTACGATTTTTCTGTGCTATGGATCATATTCCATGCATCTTTAACTTTATATTCATATTCTCTTGGAATTAACTTGGCATGATCAATCAGGAACCAAACAATCAGTTAACTTACCCGAAAGTACAATTTAATATGAACCTTATGTAGCTAAAGAATCCCACTCTTATCGCTTTCTTCTAAGATTCAACTGCATTGTTGAAAAGGTTGTAAATGTAACTTCAGATTGCCACACTACTTGAGGAAACAGGTAACCGGCTTAGGACTGATATGAAAAAGCTTGTCCTCTTGGGGTTTGCAATTCCCTGTGAGCTCTGTGCTAAATGGGACAAACATGGAGAATTAAAAATTAGGTATGTAAGGATTAAGGATGATGAAAGATAAGAGTCAAAAAGGGAAGAAGGTACTCACTGATAAAGACAAATTCTCCAAAATGGATACAACACAAGTGAACACCAAGTACTATCGATATGATAAAAATACAATTCGAGGACGATGGTATAAAACCAAAAAAATATAACCAACCATCATATTTAGAATGTTCATTATGAACCTCTCGAACTAAGCACATTGACCCGCTTCGCATCAGTATGATATTTTTTTAAATAGGGGAGCAAACTAAGTCCTATATATTGATATTATACCATTGATATCAACCAGATGAAGAGTTTTGCAAGCTATACTAACAGCAGAGCATTCTGAGTAGATGCCTCTTCCTTCTTCTGAAATGACAATTAAATTCTCACTCAAAGTCTCAGATAGCCAAATTTAGAACAAACTACTAGCCTGTGAGTAACCTAGTATCTTTACTCGATTTTTCTTCATAGAGATAAATCCCAGTACTGTGTTCAACATATGATATTGCAATTGCATCAGAAGTATGTTGCACAATTACCTAGACTTGGAGTATCCCGACTCAAGGTACACCATAGAAGTTAGGGCGATCCTTCAAGTCGGAGGCAAACGGCGTTACCGACTATCGGAGTCTTGTACAAGGACATTAGACCAATGTCATTCATTGATATCTACTAAAAGTAGTGCGGATTAAAACTTTTCTGTTAAACATAATGGGAATCATTGTATCAAAAACATCTAACAAAAGGTCTGAAAAAAAACAAGCTATGACATCATGATTACAAATAGTTGGGTCACAACCCATAAAAGTCGTAAACATAGAAAGGAGAAAAGAACATAAAAGGAACAACATAGTGGTGGTGCTTCGGATGGCTATGAGGACTCAACAATTCCTCACTTCTCTGTCCTTGGAAAAACTATACTCTTCTAAAAAAAAACATGGAATCTTCTCAAGACCATACACTGATCATAAAATCGTTGTGATAGTGATACTCAGATCAATCATATTGTTAAATTACAATATGTATACCGTACTTTTAGTGCATTAAGATATTTTATTCAAGCTTCTTTAATCAAACATCAATCAACAGTGAGCTACGATTGTAATTTCAGAATCTCTATATATAAGACCAATCACAGAACACACAATCATGTAAATGGGGAACTTTAACATATCACTCAATCTTTATGAAGCACTATTAAGAGTCTATCTACCAAATAAAATAAGTCATAACCTACCTTCACTAAAGAATTGAAGTCAAGTAAGCTACTTCCCTGGTGTGTTTCTGTTTTTCAATGCCTTAGAATATTCCCACTGTATCAGGATGAATAAATATATAAGCAAATATTCCGTAGAACACTCATCCATTGTAACTATAACCATTCTAATAATCGTATACAACTAATCGTTGATGGAAGGTTAGTATTCTCAATCGCTAGTATACAGTTAAGTACTTACTTCCCGAATACCTTAATAGACTATTTTTATAATAAATTAATACACATAAAATTAATTAACATATTCTAATATTTAAAAAAATTCTATCAAAACCCTAGCACCCATACAAAACTCTTTAATCGAAACTAACTAAGAACTCATAAAATTCATCCACCGTAAGTATACAATTAGATAATCAAGTCGGGACTCTCTACTCTACATAGTAATTAATAATTTAACATAACCCTCAATTAATCAACGTTATGAAATTATTATCTACTCACAGTTTTTTTCCCATAATAATCAATCTTCAGAATAAAGAATTATACTATGTCCTTAAGCTTTTTAGTATAAAAATTAAAACAATTTCTAATCATTCGCTAGACAACAACATATATCTATATATTAAGTCATTCTAACGTAACCAACAACCTAAAACCTTATCCTTCGTTAGCCAATAATGGCCTAACATTTGCCCTCTAAAAATGTCAAAGAATGTTCTGCCAAAGTTCCAAATTCTAAATTTCAATTTCAACAGTGCGAAATTTCCCTTCATAATTTAATTATAACGACCAATAAACAACTAAAAAATGCATCTATTCCATACATTTGACGCTACAGTAGTACAATATTCATTCCAAAAGTAGATTGTAATTTACAAAGAAATGTACCAGCAGAAAGACCTACATTAATTTTGATGTAGCCGCTCTCTTTCCTCAAACCCTTATTTTTTCTACAAAATATTTACTCCTTAATTATTGTATAAGACAAATTATAAAAGCTTGAAAGTAACCCACTATTAAGTTTACATTTATTTTCCTTAACCTCAAATAAAAAAAAATTATAAAAACTATCCTATTAAACTCATAAATGTAGTTATGGATAGTCCAAAATACTCATTTAAAGTCTATCAAAAAGTATTTTATAAGAATAAAAAGCTCTAGTACTCAAAACGACTAAATGGGTCGTTACAGTTAAAAGTTTAGCACTATTATTGAATTTACTTCAACCCTAATTATAGAAGAAAACAATCAACTTAGCCTATAGTTTAATTGAATTTTCATATTTTTTTCTACTTTAAATAAATAATACAAGATTTTCTCTTCTCAAAGTTTAATGAAAGGTTGTATTAGAGATAAGAGTGTTCGAGTCTCTTTTAATATGTCCCCTGACATATTGACAAACATTGTTTCATGATCCAAAAATCAAGGTTATGATGACAGACACTCCAACCACCCCAACCCCCCTAACCCCACCTCCACCAAAAAAATGTGCAAGCCGAAAATAACACACATAATTACAGATTCCAAAAGGGTGGTCAGGCCACAAATAAAAGATAAGAACAACAAAGAATATCCAAAAACAAGGTAGCATAATTATAAAGATCATCTAATAGAACTTTAGTGTATGAAACACATCACAAGTCTCTGATAAGAAATAAGGAATTAAAATATCACATGCAACTAATGGTGATCCAAAAATATGATCTCACCACCACTCCAAAAATATTAATTAACTAAGGAATGCTTCAACACACATACAAAAATGTCCCACTCCGGCATTAGTTCCGCAATTTTATAATGAACGGCGCAAGTAAATTAAATGCATAAAGAACTTAATTCAAGAGGTAGAGTTTTGCCTACAACATAGTTTTTTCTCACTATTGATTAGTTTAAACAGGCATAAACTTTCACGTCAAGCCTAGTAAGATGAATCACAACAACAATAAAAAGAATATCTTGATATAAAAGCCCTATTTATATGCTCCAGTAAATCTTCGTAGTATAGCTTAACACAGAATGAAATAACAAATATTGTTAGCTCTATTAACTCTAAGTTGTTATAATGACATTAATACAAAATTATTTGCACAAGAAAAAAAAAAGCGATACATCCAAAATATGTGAAAAGAGAGCGTAAATCTAAACACGGATGGAAGTCACACACTACCAGAATGAAGGAAGATTGATAAACGAATGTACGAAAATTGAGGAGATTGACGCGCATAAAAATGAAATCTTGACGAGCGAGCAACCTACTAGAAGGAAAGCACACCCTATCAGAATCAAGGAAGAATGGCTTTTCAAATGATGGACTTAAGATAGCATACGCTTATCCTAGCTTCACTATTTCAGCTTGTAAAAACATTGAATTTAATAGATCTGACTAATGAAAATAAAAGAAAAGGACAGATTAGAAAATTATACGAGTAGAGGATGTTACCAACAAGTGAACTGTAATTTTTAATGTCAAGGAGTTCAAAATACGCTATTTATCTAATTGGAAACATTTAAGCTCTAAGGAAAACAAGGGGACTCGATTAGGCTGATATTGGTGATTCGAACAAGTAAAACAATATTTGTATCAATTGTGTCTTTATATCTTTACACCTTATATAATATGTTTTTTTTATCTAATAGTCTAAATTTTATGGTAGTTAACTTGAAAAAATCAAGAAATGTATATTTTTATGTCCACAAATAAAAAAAATTATAGAAAGATAACAACATTTGCATATACTGAATGTGTTGCTTAGATACAAATATTCAAGTCAAAGTAACTGATCAACAAAAACAAGATGATGAGAGGGGACAGAAGTTACTAGTGCTATTCACACAACCTTCTTTTTTGAATATTTCTTTAATGCAAATTCCTTTTGTAAGCTGATATTATTATCGAATTAGTTATTCAGGCAACTATAAACCTCAAAAGCTCAAAAGGAAAACAGATAGCATCATAAGGAAAAAAAGTACAATTCATCAATTAGCTATACCTTTGCCTTAATTGATTCAATATAATGCAACAACTCTTTTCCACTTCTTTTTTGTGAGCCATGCAAAATACAAATGCCAATATTCAGAATCTTTTCAATGTCAGCACGAGAAGAAACATATGTGCAAGTGTTTATTAGCTTTAGAGCATGTGGAACTAAATCCATCCATGAATCAGAGTATTGACATAAATACTGGGCATCCAAATTGATATTTCCTCCAGTTTTCCCAGCCATGTAAGCTCGTAGAGCAAAGTCTCCATGGAAAACATGTCCACATATGTATCCATATATTGTTGCTTCACATCGATTATAATTGTACCCATCATAGTCCGAACTGATAGTTTTGCAGCAAAGGATATATCAACAACCTCGACAAAAACAAGGTTCACTGCGACAAACATCATAAACCATAGCCGAAAAAGGAATTTCATTTTTATGAGCTGCTACAAATCTTGTTACCAGCCTCACAATTAATGACTCTTATAGAAAAATTAGACAGTAAAGACTGCACTTCTGTGATTAAAGATGTAGTCCTCTCTATCATATCTGAGTCAAAATTAATATCTGATTAAAAAGAAAATAAATTTGGCATCAGGTCAATAATAAGATGAGTTAAGTGTTTTTTAAATTGACGCAAACAATTTATTAAATATCTACATGCTATATACCAAAAATCTAAACTTTTATGTTTGGCAACTTCTTCAAAGGAATCATCCAAATACATAAGACAAAAAATTGGTTTATATCCATGTCATGATACTCAGACTGGAGATACATTTCAACCAAAAACTTACTTCGAAAAGCATTTTTCTGTCCATATTTGGAGCCTTAAAATGCTTTGGAAGATACAAATATCTATATCTCAAGGTGCCTGAAATTGAAATCTTTTCCATGCTCGCCAACTCCACTAATCACCAGCATTTGGGAAATCTACAGGAGAATACGGTAAGCCTTCGCCAGGGTCACACTCAGAAATAGGATAAAGTTCAAGCTCAATTTCACTCATTCTAGATGCACTCCCATTATATACAACATATGCACGACTCTCCCCAACCTCCTCCTTTACAGAAATTTAGCTGGAAATCTCTAACTATGTTGATTCCAATAGAAGAATGAAACCATAAAAATAAGGAAGTGTCAAAAGTCCACAGTAAAAAGCAAACAATTTTGGCTATAAAATATTGGAGAAAAAAATAGCTAATGGAGAAAAGCAAAAAGTTGGGCATATTCTCCAGGAAAACAAGATAGCTATTGTTTAGTTTGAAGAAGTTATGCTTCAAATGAAGATAAATGTTAGACCTTTCAACATGAGCTACAAAAATACTATCCTCCCAAAGAGACATCAAAGCTGATCAGTAGAATGTTTGTGTATAACACAGCATTCCTGACATTAACACCAAAACGTCAAAGCCACCTTTGTTGAGAACATATTACTAAGATACTTTAAAAAATACTTTTGCAGAAACTTAAAACAAAATTTAAAGAATTTTTTAAAAACTCGAAACATAAAACCAATAAACAAAATAGAATCTGAAACAAACTAAAAATAATAAACAAAATATTTTATTAAAAAATATTGACCCCATTGAATGCAAAATGTTTTCTTAAGAAAATTAGTCCCCTCAAGTCCTCAAGGTTGATGGAAATATATCCTCTAATAATAGAATAATGTTACTCACCGGTGTTTTAATACTTTAAACCACGGTATCAACAAACTAGTAAACAACCGTAAAATTCACTTAGAATACTATATTTAGTAGAAAAGAAAGAAGTTCAAAAATTAGTTATTGAAAAATAAGAGAAACCCATCTATTTATAGAGAATAGATCATTGTGTGAATGACTTCTTTTTGTGATTTATCAGAAAACACACAACCCTTCAAAAAGGTCACAGCCTTATGAAAAAGTCATAACTTTTCATCCAAGTGTCAACTTTTAATAAAAGATGCAACTCTTCATAAACGTAAAAATTATTTACAAAAGTTACAACTCTTCAATTTCAATCACATCTTTTTAAACCCAAAATTACTCGTGCCATCAAATAAATTGTGACTTGAAGGGTTCTTTTTAGTAGATCCCACAACAATCCAATCCTAATATGGGTCTAAAATCCTTTTAATTGGTTAAAAATTAAGGTTTTCGATAGTTCATGAAGAAGAATAAAAATAAGAAATCTCCTATCAGAAATGCACAAACAATCTATCTCAAAAATTATACAACTCATTTTTTGTTTCATCCCATTAATGTTATGTTTTGAATTTAGTTCACCCCTATTTTATAGAAATGTTACTTAGTGTCACGACCCAAAATGAGTCATGAGTGGAACCCACACTCAATCTTTTATGTGAGAGAACAAACGAATCCAACCCAAACTTATATTTTTTATCATTAAACATATGAAATACTAATCATAATGCGGAAGCTAAAATCTTATTAGTGTAAGAAACACAAATCTATTAAATTCTACTATCTGTAATTTTTAAAACCTGAAAGTCATCATATTAAGGACATCTAATCATCAAATACTTAGTCTAAGAGTGTTAAATACACCAAAATAAATTAATAAAATACTTTATGTCTCAAATGTAATGAGATCATGTCATGACCGAGAGAGTCTAAAACGATCTTTAATGAGTAGCTCAATCTCGAACAAGATATGTGTGTGACTAGCTAGGGCTGAGGGCAAGTCAAAGTCGCCGGTACATTACCTGCATTCCATAAAACGGAACAAAGGAAAACACATGAACGTTACAGTACGGAGCAATATGTAATAAGTAGGTTTCATCGGCCAATCCAAAATAAAGCTAATATACAATGAAAAGTAATATAAAATCAATAATAACACTTAGCGTGTGACAAGTAACAAACAACATGAACCATTGACAACAAAACTAAAGTAAGTACACAATCAATCACAATATCAAGCAGACGTATGGGGATTCATGCTTCCATACAATACTCATTTGGGAAATGGATTCTTTAAAATTGACTATATTAAGTTAATTTAATATATTTTTCCTTTCATGTAACCATGTCGGAGCGTCACACTCATATCCAATTATTCTGTGTTGTGACCCTCAAATGAAATAATATTGTGTCAAAAAGTGACACTCCGATCCATAATGTCATGTCTGAACATGACACTCTGATCCATATTGTTGTGTTCGAGCGTGACACTCTGATCAAAAATGCCGATTGGAATTTGAATCTCCGATCCATTAATATTGTTAATGTAGCATTTATTATCACCCCATGTTCAGTGCATAAAAATATAGTAATCAAAGTCTTCTTATTCAACGCATCACTTCGGCGAGATCTACTCTATACTCTATTCTCTACCTCTACAAAAATACAACAAATCAAACTAAATAAGAACTCATTAACTTCCATCCAACCCCCAAAGTGAAATTACAGGAAGAAAGATATACTCTATACTCTAAATATTAATTAATATTGACCATTAACCCTCAATATAATCATAGTTAATTCATTATTATCTACACACAATCTTGTCCCATAATAATCAAAACTTACATCGAAAACAATGGCTGTCTTACGCTTTTAAGGAATCAGATGAAACAATTTCTAATCACCTCTATACAATAACCTATATTATATAATAAGTCATGCTAACAACAAAAGAACCTCAAAACTTATCCATGTGCGCCAGTAATGGCCTAACATTTGTCCCCTCAAATTGTCAAACAACCACATTCAAAGCGCCAAATTCAAATTCATTGAAACATAGCAAATTTCCGTCCCTGATTAAATTATGTAGGTGACGACAAGTAACAAACTATACAATAAATCATTCATCATTTCATCGATAGTAGGCAATATTCTTTCCATAATTAGATTCTAATTTACAAAGAATGTATCAGCTGAAACACCCACTATTGATTTTGATGTAGTTGCTAACTCTTCTAAAACCCTAATTTTTTCCACAACATAATTTTTACCAAATTATTTTGCAAGACAAACTACAAAAGTTTGAAAGTAACCGACTATTAAGTTTACATTTATTTTCCTTAACCGCCAACTAAATAAATTATAAAAACTATCCCATTAAATTCGTAAATATTTATACAAATAGTCCAAAATATGCATTTATAGTCTATCAAAAAATACTTTATAAAATAAAAATATCAACTACTCAATATAATCAAATGGGTTGTTACATTAGATACCAATGTACACACGTTCATCCTCGAATAATCAAAAGAAGGTGAGGGTAAGAAAGGGTAGTTTTGTAAATAATTTCTTCAAAATATTAGTATCTAAGGTCTCATATCAAAAGTACCAAACCAACCAATTGGATATGTACACGTAGTCAAAACATGATACCGATGATGAGATAGGTCTTATGCCTAAACAACTGTAAATTTTCATGGTAGCTCTCCTATAAATTCTCGTAAGAAAATTATATTTGTACAGTTGCTTGTATACTTTAATAGCTCTTAGAAAACACAAAATATGTCATTTGAGATAATCAAGTTTGACTTAACATCCTATCCAATCAAGAGCACATCACAGGATAGGTACACCTAATCAAGTACAAGGGACTCACCCATAAAAGCGAAAACACATACGGATGGAGAAAGCGAATTATATTCTAAACCATGACCAAAATGAAGTAGTTGGTCACATAAGAATGTACATAACCAGGTTGAATAACTCTAGATACTCCTTCCATAGTACCTAAGGGTGTAAAAAATGAACTCAAACATAGGTAACCGTCCAGAAATTGTAAGGGTTTTGGGATCAGATAAGTTAATGGGTTCGATTCACAACCGTTTCAACCTAACCCAATAGTTCTTCAAGATAGGACTCGAATTTTCTGTTGTGATAAGATCACCGATCATAACTCTCTTATACCAAGCTTCTCACGACCCAAAACGAGTCATTAGTTACATTCACATTTAACCTCCTAGGTGGGAGAACCAATGAATTCAACCCCACCTTTTATTTATAATTCCACTTATGAAATACTAATCAATATACGGAATACTAAATCTTATTAGTGTAAGAAACTCAAATACTGTAAAGTCTACTCAATTTCATTACCAAAACCTGCAAGTCGTCAAATTAAGGACATCTTATCTTCAAATTCTAAGTCTAGGAAAACACAAGTAGCGCATAGTATGGAGCAACATGTATTGAACAAGTATCATCGGCCAACCCAAAATAGAAACTAATATACAATGAATAATCGTATAAAGTAAACTATGAAACTTAGTAAGTGGTAAGAAAAAAACAACATGAACTAGTGACAACAACACTAAAGTAAGTACACAATCAATCAGAATATCAAGCACACATATGGGGACTCATTCCTCTACACCACACTCATTTGAGAAATGAGTTCTTTGAGATTGAGTACATTAAGTAAATTCAATATTTTTTTTATTTTTATTTTACCATGTCTGAATGTGTCACTCTAATCCAATTATGCCGTTTCGGAACATGACATTCTGATCTAATAATACCGTGTCAAAATGTGATACTATGATCCATAATATTGGGTCGAAACATGAAACTCCGATCCATAATACTATGTCGGATTTTGTGACACTCTCACCAATAAATCCGTGTCGAAACAGGATACTCAAATCAATTAATATTGTAAAATTATCAATTTTTATCCAAACTATTCACTACATTAACAATATTTTATCAAACCTTCTTTACTTAAAACATCACTTGGATAGATATGTATCAAGATTATGAATTACACGGTCTCAGGATTTAAGACGAATCATAGAACACACAATCAAGTAAATTGGGAACCTAACAATATCACTCAATGCTTATTAATCACTATTAAGAGTCCTTTTATCAAAAAGAATAAACTATAACCTACCTCTATCAAGAACTAAAGTCAAGAAAACTACTTCCCCCGTGTGTTTCTGTTACTCAATTCCTTAGAATGTCTCAATTGTATCAAGTATGCATAATATATAACCATTCCAATTCCTAGACACTCATATTACTCTCACCAAATTCCTAAAATTTTATAACAACTAATGTATCAAGTTTAGTATTTCTCAATATCAAGTGTAGAGTTAAGTATTATTTCCTCTGAATAACTTAATCTAATTACATTTATATAATACATTAATACACTTATAATTTAATTACTTATACCAATATATAAAACTTCTATCGAAACTTAGCATCATAACAAAAATCTATTACATCGAAACTAACTAAAAACTCATTAACTTCAATCCACCCGTAAATATAATTGCAGAAGCTAGATTTACTCTCTACTCATCATAATAATTGATAATTTTGCATAAACCTAAATTAATCATCGTTAATATATTATTATTTACTCATGATTTTTTCCCAATACTAATCAATCTTTAAAACAGAGAATCATACTCTGTCCTTAAGCTTTTTAAAATTGAAACAATTTCTAATCATTCTCTAAACACAATATATAAATAACTATATATATAATATATATATATATATAGATATAGTAAGTCATGTGATAAACCATAACCAATACCTAAAAAAAGTATCCGTCATTAGAAATAATGGCCCCTAACATTTGACCTCTCAAATTGTCGAAGAACATACTGTCAAAGTTCAAAATTATTAATTTCAATTTCAACATTGCCAAATTAATGATTACGACCAATTTCAAACTAAAAAATACATCCATTCCATCCATTTGATGCTATAGTTGTTTAATATACGTTACAAAATTGAATTGTAATTTACGAAGAAACGTACCAGCAAAAAGACCCACTAGTGACTTTTACGTAGCACACTCTCTTTTCTCAAACCAGTATTTTTTTCTACAAAATATTTAATCCCTAATTATTATATAAGAAAAACTATAAAAGTATGAAAGTAACCCATTATTAAGTTTACATTTATTTTCCTTAAACACCAACTAAAATAATTATAAAACTACCCCATTAAATTCATAAATGAAGTTATGAATAGTCCAAAATACTCATTTAAAGTCTATCGAAAAGTATTTTAGAAGAATAAAAAGCTCTAGCACTCAAAAATATTAAATGGGTCATTACAGTTAGTAGTTAACACTATTATGGAATTAATTCCTCCTTAATTTTAGACCAAAACAATCAACTAAGCCTATATATTTTATTAAACTTATTAAGTACAATTTACATAGGACAATTCAATTTAGAATCGGTTGTTAGCAGTAGTTAGCACTATTTTTATGTGGTGGAACAAGGTTTACAATATTGTTAGTGTTATCCCCTTCGTTAAATAATTTTAGTGTGCAATTAAGACAAACATAATCTCTTCATTATAGGTAAGTGGTAAAACTCCTTTAACGTTAGGGAAAGAACAAGTGTTAAGGTCAAAATGGGTTCAAAATATGTTGTATCATTATTTAAATCGTGGTATTAATGATAGTCTTTTATCTTTAAAATTTATATTTTGAATCTCCTTCCGCCCCTACAATAATTTCACTTAGAGTCCTGTATAATTATATATTATACAAAGAATATATAATTAACATTTGCACCTAACTCGACTCAAACGTTATCATTTCCCAAGACAAACTATAATTTCTTATAGAAATTTTGGGGACTATAAATACTCATTCTTCTACAATGCAAAAGTTAGCTATTAATTTGGGAGAGCCTCGAATGCTCCACACTAGGTAGTATTATTCTACCACAAGTAGGAAACTTTTTCTGAGTAGCCCTTTTCAGGTTGGATGGTTAGCGCCTTCCTGGAACTATGGAAACGAAGGTTGCTGGATATGAATTTGATATCATCGCTACAATCGAGGAGAACATGATATTAACATAGACTAAGAAACACAAAAAATATCTTCTAACACAAATGAGCATATTTTCCTACTTTAAGAAAAAAAATAGTATAGTTCATTATCATATATAGTGAGGACGTGTATATCAATTAATACGAGAAGCTTTAATTGAATTTGGGCATATACCTGAGAAGATTAAGGACATGAATAAACTTGGTCTCTTGGTAATCCTTGATGAATATGAAAAGTTTAAAATTCAAAAGAAAAGGAAAAAGGGAAATCAAAACCGTAAAACCTTGTGAAATGTAAAGGCTATGACAAGTATTTTTTCAATTATTGAAGAGCTTTTATACTCTTCATGTCTGAGTTGGTACACAACTGTCACATTCCTTAATTACAAATAAATAAAAGCATTATTTTATTGGGATAAGGCATAAGCCCCCTAGACTATGACATAAATCTCAAAGACACACCTTAACTAAACTAAGGTCCTACCCCCCACCATCCCACCCAAACTCATTTTTTTTGTAATTTGGTACAACTTTTATCTTACATGGCACATTGCGTAACTCCACACAATTGAGACAGGAGGGAGATATTTGGATTTCATGTATGTCAAAAAGGTGTATATATTTATTTTTTAAAAATGGATTCGGGGGTAATAGGACCTTAGTTTAGTTAAGGTGCGTCACTGCGATTTCATTCATAGTTTAGGGGGGTGGGGTACTTGTACCATTTACCTTATTTTACTATATCTATATTGACTATAATAATTTAATATGGTGACAAATATTGGGTGAATGAATGGTTACTTTCCTCTCGTTATATATTAAGTGAAGTTAGGATATAACACTCCTATAAAGAAAAACAATACGGGACAATATAAAGGTATATTTAATTATTTTTATTATTATTCCTAAAGTATTCTTCTAAAAATATAAATAGTTAAAAACATCATTGAAAGAAAGGATAAATGTGAAGAAGAAAAATCCAAGTAACAAATAACATTGGAAAAATCACTTATTTCGAACTATGAAATAAACTTATGACTATTCACTTAATATTGGCTAGAGGAAAAAAATCTTAATAGTTAAGTTGGCTGATAATATGAACTTTTGATCACCTTATAGGTGAAGGTCAAATTATAAAGAACTAATTGATAAATTAGCTCTTGAGTTCTAAATTGGACAACTGAAAATAGACATTTAAAAAAACTAAAGTTAAATGGTAAAAGTCACACTACATTTATCGGGTTTTCTTATTTTCTACCTAAACTAGAACCATATATGTATTTAAAACATATATTCGTTTGCCCCCCCTTTTAACATATGATAGATGATTGATGTAGTGTACATTCTCTAATCATATATAATATATATATATATAATATATATATATATATATATAATATATATATATGTATATATATCTATAATATATGACAAGAATTACGTTTTTAATTTATTATATTCAAAATTAGTCTTTCCATTTATTAAAAATTGTGATTTATAAAAAGCCGTATTGTGAACTTTATTGAAAAGGTAGGACTTTTATGAAGAGTTGCGACTTTAATGATAGGTTGTGACCTCTCCGAAAAGTTATGACTTTTCCAAAGAGTTATGAACTTTTGATTAAGATATAATTATAATTTCTTCGCACTATCTTTGTTGTCTATAAATAAAGGGGTTTTCTATTTTTCTAAAATAAAGAAAATTCTGAACTTCTTCTTTTGCATAGTTAATTAAGTAAAATATTTGATTTAGAACTTCTTCTTCTTCTTCTTCTTTATCTTCTTCTTCTTCTGCACAATTAATTGTTTGTATACTTTTCTCGTTTTGAGTGGGTCAATGAAAACGAGACACACTACATTTTGTGGACTGGATTTTTCCTTTTTGTTTTATTATATTATGACACATCCTGGTATGTTTTTGCAATTATTAATTTATGTTTATGATATTAATTATTGTTTTTTACTACATATTCTAAACTTTGTTATTTATGTTTCTCTAAATTTATTGGTTTATATGATTTTTTGTTATAAAATAAAATGTCAAATAATAGAATTAAAACTAGCAATTAAATATAATTATACGATATACAATAATGACAATTCATTCTCACATCAATTGAAACTTTTAAAGTTGGTCCAATTTTCACTTACTTCTCTTTATCTATTTCAGGATCATTAATGTTTGTTGTGTAACGACCTTTTAGTCGTTGGAGCAAGTAGAGTTATTCTGGTAATAAACTGTATTAGTCGACGGATCCAACGACGGAACGTCATGGCGCGTGGACCTCGAGGGATCGTCCAAAACATTAGATCTGGAAAATTTGGATTAGAGATCGACTCTGCTGAACGTCACGACGGAAATGGAAGGACAGGACCGTCGTCGTCACGACGAACCGTCACAAAAAACTTCTACAGAAGGGGAGAAGTAAGTCTTGAACTTGTGAAGGAGGATACGCAGGACGGACCGTCACAGTCGTCGGACCGTCACAGTCTACGTACCCTGGCTGGGTCGGATTGCTTTAAAGTTTTAAGGGCGCTTTGGACTATCTGATTATAATTATAAGTTAGTGGTTTAATGTAATAATTCAATTACGTGGGGGTTAAAGGAGATTAACCTTGAATAAATAGTTGAGTTGTTTTTTCATCTTTTATACTTAATTATTGACCAATTAGGGTAAGAGAAAAAGGGTTTGATAAGAAAAATAGAAAGAAACAGAGAGAGAGGGAGAAATGAGCGAAGAGAAGAGGAGGAGAACGAGAACGAAGAGAAAGCAAAATGTTTGAGGATAGCCGCGTGATCCGAATTCTTCGGTGGAGGTCAGGTTATGGTTTATGCTATTTCATAGTAAACTCTAATAGCGAATGATTAGGTATTGAGGTAGTAATTGTAAGTCTCCTCTATGTTAATTGTGTGTGCATGATTGATGTGATTATATAATTGAGTGATGAATTTAGCATGATAAGGCTGTGTTGACTCTCAAATCTTAAGAACCTCTTTGTTAATGATGATGCCTGGTAAAAGAAGGCTTGATAACGAAAGAATGAGGTTTAGTGGTATCGGTGTCACGTTCGACAACCAGACGATAGTAATAGTGAGATCGGGGTGTCACGTCCGACACCAGGATAGTCGTAGGATAGTTTAGGGTGTTCACATTCCGACCCACCAGTATAGTAGTTGGATAGGGGGTTCACCTTCGACACCAGGATAGTAGTTATGGATGAGGTTAACGTTCCGACACCAGGATAGTAGAGGATCGAGTGTCACGTTCCGACACCAGGATAGTAAAGAATGAATCTGTAATATGTTAATATAGCTCAATCTAAAGAACATGTTTCCCAAAGAGTAATGGGTGGAGGCTTGAGTCCTAATAGATGTGCTTAGGTTATGGCAAGGGTTATGGTAACAATGTTGTGTACATGTTAAGAATATTAGTGTGTTATGGTATGTCTTGAAATATATTATTTTCTATTTGAGTTGGCCATTGTGGATACTACTCAGTACTTGTATTTGTACTGGATCCCTACTTGAAGTTCGAAACATGGACCATCTCTTTACTTATTTTAGTTTCTTAGATACTCTTAGATAGTAATTTGAGGATAGATGTTTGTGATGATGACTTCAGGTTTGGAAATAGTAATGGATAAATTTAGAGAAGTTATTTAATTGATTTCGTTAATGAGTTTTAGTCTTCCGCATATTTTCTGTGTATTATGTGGGATGTTGGTATTAGATTGGTGGTTCGCCTCACATAGGAGAGTAAATGTGGGATTGCCACAGGGCTGGTTGGGGTAGTGACAAACTGGTATCAGAGCATTAGGTTCGTTGGTCTATCACCAAAGAACGGTCTAGTAGAGTCTTGAGGAACGGTTAGGGGCGCCTTTACTTTCTTGAGAGGGGCTATAGGACTTTAGGAAAATTCCATTATTTTTTCTTCGGTATTATAGGATCCAATGGTATCTAGTGATTTACAAATTGGTATCCTTACAATCTCACTCTATTCGACCAGATGGTTAGAACTAGCAAGCAACGACTGCGCCAAACCACACCGGCAAGACAAGATGCGTGGAAGCCAGCCACTGGGGCGTAGTCAGAGAGGAGCAGTGGCAAGAGGACGTAGTAGAGGTCGCGGAGAGGGACGTACTATAGAGGAAGAGGGACAAGACGTGTGGCCCATCTAGTACTAGCGGCGGTGAACTCCTCAACCGACTGAGGAAGTAGTAAGTAGTAAGAGAGGGTGAGTAGGGGGGAAGAAAATGAGCAAGTGCAGCATGGGTATTACCAACCCAACCTACCCAGGAGATGATAATGCGGTTCATCCTGATCTTAGCGGATTATATGATCAGGCCAGACACCTACAGTGTTTTCTGCCACCGCACTCAGGTTCCGGAGGGACAACAGGCAGTGCTGTGGTCACCGCATGGAGGCTTCATTTGAAATAGGCACGTTTCCGTTTGACTACAGGGCCTATAATTGACAAGTGTCAGCCATGAAATTTTCAGATAAGTTCTTGTGAAATTGAAACCTCCAGTCTTCAAGGTGCTGCAATCTGAGGATGCCTACGATGTCTTGTTGATTGTCATGATACTACATAATTGGGCATAGTGGAACGATGGCGTGGAGTTTGTAACCTATAGTTTCAGGAAGCCAACATGTGGTGGCGGGTCATATGTTGAGTGTCAAATAGCACATGCACCACCTAGACTTGGGCGTTTCATTCCTAGCTTATTTATGGATAAGATATACCACGGACTTTGAAGGGGGATAAGAGGAGAGATAGTCCTGAGCCTAGAGAAGGAGGATGACGGTCAATGCATATGAGCGCTATGTCGTGCATCTATCCAGAGGTATGCCACCCAAGCTTTGCTTCAGTCCACAGGAGCGGATTCGCCGTTTTTGTGAAGGGTTGAGGTCAGATTCAGATTCAGCCCTACAGGTATCTACTGCGCAAAATCGTTTCAGGAAGTGTAGACTTGTAAATAGAGGTGTGAGGGAGTGAAGCCAGATGACTTCACCATGCCTATAAACACGAAGAAGTTTCATAAGGGAGGCGAGTTTAGTTTAGGGTTATTACTCCACGAGGGCAGAGTTCAGGAGGGGTGTTATCCAGCCCGACCTATTCAGTCTTCACTGAGGCTGTGTAGTGGGGTCCAACGCAGACCGGTCACATTTCTTGGGTCTGGAGGTTATCCCAGACTTCGTCTTCTCACAAAGACCTATGCTGAATCCAGAGTGATTATGGATGTGGAGAGATCGGAATATTAGGAGGTTTGTCCACAAAAACAAAGTTACAGACCCCAATAGTCAAGAGGTAGAGGTGTGTGCGTCATGGGAGAGCCGGCTATGCTGGGAGGACGTGGGGACGAGTAATGGTGGTCACAAAACGGCCGGGGTGCGGGACAAATGCGGAACTACTGCAGCGCAACATGGTAGGTCAAACGGGCAGATGGTGATAGGGCCCATTGTTCCGCTTTCCCTGGGCGGTAGAAGCGAGGACAATCAGATGCTATCACAGGGGTAATTTTTGAGTTTGTGATTGCATGGCTTCTGTTTATTGATTCTGGACTCCACATTTCAATGTTCTTCCACAGTTCTACTGAGCCTTAATTTAAATTGTGACTTGCTTGACGTGCCTATTCGTTGTTTTACTCCGGTGGTGTAGTCTGTGATAGTTTGAAAAGGGTATATAGGTCTTGTCGGTGACTTTTGTGGGGAGCCAATACTCATGTAGCACTTGGCTTATCTATAAATGGTTGATGTCGATGTAATTTGGTAGGACTGGCTTTCTCAAATTTTGCCAATCTTAGATTGTAACTAAAACGTAACGTTGCCAAGCTGGGACAGATCCGTTAGTGTGGGAGGGTGGACTACATTCCACTCCCGTTCGTATATCATCTACCTCTTCGTGCTAAGAGAAGGGTAAGAAAGGTGTTTAGCTTTCTTCGCACACCTAGGGATATACTACACAAGTACCTTCAATTGAGCGGTTTCGGTAGTACGTGTGAGTTTCTGGATGTTTTCCTGCAGACCTTAATGGTATGCCACCGGATTAGAGATAGTGACTTTGAATGATCGGCGCCGGGGTACTCGCCCCCCTTTCCAACCCCCTTACCGGATGGCTCCCGCTGAGTTAAGGGAGTTAAAGCCCACAAACTTCAAGAGTTGTTGGGAAAGGCTTTATTCGACAAGTTCATCCCCTTGGGGTGCTGCCGAATTTTTATTGTGAAGAGAAAGATGGGAGGTTTTGGATGTGCATAGACTAGAGGCAACTAAATAAAGTTAATGTTAAGAAACAAGCATCCCTTCTCGGCAATGATGATTGATCGATCAGTTACAAGGTGCTTGTACCTTCCAAAAATCAGATTTGATGTATGGATTTATCAATTTTGAAACTGGGCAAAGGATTGTGGACAAGTATGTGCCCTTTTCGGACCAGGTATGGGCATTATGAGTTCTAGTAATGTCTTTGGGGCTTACGAATGCCCCCGATGATTTCATGAGCTTGATGAATGGGAGTTTAAGCATAATCTGGAATCTTGCCTTGTATTAATTGAAGATATACTCGATACTCAAAGAGCAGAAAGACATGAGGAGCACTTGAGATGTATTGAAATGTTGGGGAGGAAAAAGCTTTATGCCAATTCTCCAAGTGTGAGTTTGGATAGATTCGCGTGTCCTTCTTGGGCCCGTGGATTTCTCAAGATTGGGTGATGGTGGATCTCCCAGATCGAAGCGGTGAAGAATTGGAAGTAAGACCACACTAATGTTACAGAGGTAAGGAGCTTGTTGGTTAGCTAGGATACTACCGTCAATTTGTCAAGGGATTTTACTCGGTTGCATTCCATGATTGAAAAAAATGACTAAGCAAAGTGTTCCATTTGTATGGTCGAAAGAGTGCGAAGAAAGTTTCAGAACTCAAGACCTTGTTGACTACTGCACCAATCCTACCTGCCAGTGGAAGGTAAGATTTCGTTGTTATTTGTGTGCCTCATTCTGGTTTGGGTTGCAGTGCTAATGCAAGAGAAGAATGTAATTGCTTATGCGTCGAGGCAATTAAAGGTGCATGAACAAAATCTTCCGACATGATCTTGGAGTTGGCTGTGGTCGTGTTTGATTAAGCAATGAAGACACTCTCTATATGGGGTTAAGTGTGAAGTCTATATGGATCATTGTTATTTACAGTATGTCTTTACTCAGAGAAGAGTGAATTTGGATGACAGATGAGAGGAGATGGATGGAACTACTGAAGGACTACGATATCAATATCTGTATCATCGGGGAAGGAAAAGCTAAGGTATGGTGGCAGATGCTTAGTAGAAAGGCAGGAGCAGGGGAAAGTCTAGATCACTTGTAAGTTTGGACGCCCAGTGGCTAGAGAGGTTCAGACCTCTGGCTAATGACTTTATGAGTTAGAAGTAAATGAGAATGGCGGATTGTTGGCCTGTGTGGAGGGGTGCAAGATCTTCCTTTCTTGACCAAGATTAAGGGAAAACAGTTTACTGATGAGAAACTGATCCGGAGGACGAGATAAGGTTGGTGCCGAGGAGAGGCTAAAGAAGCAAAATCGTTGAGGAAGGTGGTTTGAGAATAAGCGGAAAGTTATGTGTACACCGAGTCGCTCGATTTGATTCAAAACATTGTTACAGAGGCTCATAGTTAAGGATTTAATACATCCTGGTGTAAACAAGATGGATCGTGACTAAAGCAACATTTTTGGTGGAGTAGAATGACGCGCGGGACAGTGTGATTTTGTTGCCAATGCCAGAATTGTTAAGCAAGTAAAGTATGAACACCAAGAGGCCTGGAGGAAACTTCAGAGAATGCCCATTCTGAATGGAAGTGGGCAGAGAAGCACATGGACTTCGTGTTGGTCTTCCAAAGAATGGGCAAGTTTGATTTTATTGGAATGTTGGACAGGCGTCAACTAAGTCTGCTCAATTAATTCGGTTAAGGTACTACATGCAGAGAAGTTAGCCGGCTCTTACATCTAAGGAAATTGTTCTATTATGGCGTTCCACTTTCCATCATATCAGATAGGGTACGCAATTTAATGCTAAGTTTTGGGGAAAATTGCATGCGAATTAGGTACTAGGGTGGCATTAGTAATTGCCATTTCCCTCGAACGATGGTCAGTCTGATAGCGAACAATTCCAGGTGTGGGGATTGCTTCGTGGATGTCCCCCCCTGTGACTCACTAATCGGGCCGGGGGTCATTGGGATAAATTCTTACCTTAGCAGAGTTACTCCATACCACAATAATAGCGATCACTCAAAGATTGATATCGGCCAATTTTCAAAGCATTGTAGGAGGAGATGTAGGTCTCCATTGGTTGTGTTGATGCATTTGAGGTTGACCCTTGGGTCCTGACCTTTGAGGGAGGAATCGTTGATAAGTGAAGATGCATTAAAGAAAAGCTTTTAGCGGATCAAAGTAGCAGAAAAGAATACTGACAGAGAGATGAAGGTGAGAGACTTGGAGTCATGGAGGTGTGAAACAGGTTGTGCAGAAGGTTTCACCATGAAGGGTGTGATTCGGTTTTGGTAAAGAGTTAACATAAGCCCAAGTATATTGGACCTTTGAAGTAGTTACATAACGCGAGTAGGGGAGGAGCGTATGGAATTAGCCTTTGCACCCAGGACGGTCAGGAGTGCATCCGGTATTTCATGTGTCTATGTTGAAAAGTACCATGGGGATGGGGAAACTACATTATTCGTTGGATTCATTTATGCTCTTGCTGAGAATTTGTCTTTCTTTAGAACAATACCAAATGTAAAAAATGAGGAATTTTTCTTAATCTTCTCTATGAGTAAAAATGAGGCGGAATTTCTTCTTAAAATAAAAAACAATGGAAACATGAATTTGAAATTCTTTTTTTTTCTTAAAATGATGATTTGATTGAAAAATGAAATTGAGGGAAGAAATTAAATGAAAAGGCGGAGGTCTTCTTTCTTAAAAAAATTTAAACATTGACAATGCATGAATGAAATGATTGATTAAAAATGGGGAAATGAAATGAGGAGGAAGCCTATTGCTATTTAGATTAGA